>JASDQU010509648.1:795-31223 GCA_032191745.1 Picea mariana
GCCACCTAGATTAGCTAAGTGGCCTGATGAATTGGCGTGGAGGCCAGCGCGAAGGATGGGTCGCATGATGGGAGTGGTGGCACCAAAACTATAAGGGTGTGCAAAGAAGTAACGAGGTGTGAGAGGGGCGACAGGGAGAAGACACATGGCGAAAGGAAATAAGCGGAGGGGGCAGGAGATGAGATATAATGGGCACACTTTTAGTGGGAGGCTGACGTGGAAAAGAGCAGGACACCTGGCAGACAGTGAGTGGATGATGAGATGGGAAAGAGGCCACACAGACCGGAAGAGGGGATATGGACAGATGTCGGAGGATGAGGAAGGGGATAAAGGGAGCGAACCTCATAGCACGGTTAGGTGTGGAACAGATGGCGAGATGACATAACAAGAAAGGGGGCCCCACGCTGATTTAAAAGCTGAAATACAGATGGTGTCTGGATTACTTGTGCGTCGTTGATCTGGGCGCTCTTGATCACAGTCGTCGGAGAGATGCGCCCTCAATTTCGGACCCCCTCCCCTCCGCTTAAAGGTATGAAAGCGGGGGGGGTCCAGAATTACCCTGCGCATCATTGATCCGGGCACTTTGATCGTAGCCATTGAAGAGGTGCACCCTCGATTCCGAACCCCCCCCTCCGCTTAAAGGTAGAAAGGCGGGGGGGGTCCAGAATCACCTGTGCACCATTGATTTGGGCGCTCTGATTCCTGCCGTCCAGATGCATTTTCCATTTAAACACAGACGTATTTGCATCCCGAACTTAGGACAAGTGGGTTCTTATCTATTCCTTCGCACTATAACCCCTTTTACCAGAAAAGTCACCAACAGGGTGGATTCTTGGGACATTAAGACAAACTTCTACTACATAATGAGAGAAAACAACACTAAAGCAAACAAAATGGCAAATACAACAATAGGGGAAACACCTAGTTCCTTAAGTATAGACGAAGTGACAACCTCAACTCCCCTATACTAATGATCAAGTTTAACTATGAAATGGCGGGGGCCAATACAATAAGGCGCCACATCGAGGCTTCAAATAGAAACAAAGGGAACATGCATAGAAGAGGATCCCACACCCCTCAAATCCCAAGTGACAAAAGAGGGGGAGGAAACCTTGCGAAGTTGAGAATGGGTCTGCCCAAAATGATAAAGAGCATCTCCAACAACACAAGGATGAAGCAGGTCGACATCCACGTGGATTATATCTACCATGGGCTGACCAGGTGGCATGGAGCATGCTCGCGACTCTTTGTCCGAGGTGAAAAGATGGCTAATGATATATATAGAGCCATCATTCTGTGAGGACGTAACACAGACAACACAACAGAGCGCATGGGATATCCTGTCACCAAGCATAAGAGGATGGTGGAAGTGGTATGGGAAATACATCACACACAACACATTCGCTTCCTTGATGTCAGTCTCACCTCTAGACTTGAGTTCATGGCACCTGATGGAATGGATCACGGGGAGTCACCTTAGAGCATGCAGGTAAGTACACCCTATCCATTAATAGACCCATGGGAAATCATGGCATCATCCTTGCCCAAAATTTTGGTTATTTGGGTAATTCCTTCTGTTCCTTCCTCACCCCTATGATTCCAGGTTCTTTTTATCCTCATCTCCTCATCACTCCCCCGATATATCTTTACCTTGCTCGGCACTTCTTGGTGTCTTCCTTTTTATCAGAATTACCGCTCTAAACCAAACCTCTCGGTTCCCAGGACTCTGGGTATTCCCTCTCTCCGAGCCTAGTCTAGACTTTGGTCCCTTCACGATTTCACGGTGTCCCCCTCTCACTTCCTATGGCTCTCAAACCATCTTCCTCAGAACTTCCAAGAATTGCAGTGTCTTCCTCAGAACTTCCCAAGAATTGCAGTGTCCTCGGACCTCTCTGTTCACCCTCTGATTAGATGGTCATCCTTGCCCCCACTTGTTCTCCTGCTACAAACTAGCGACCTCCTTTCTTGTACGTGGAATTCTATTTGTCCCTTGTAGATAAACCGAGAAATTGTTAGGACCAAAATCTCTTCAGCACACAAAACAATGCAACAAGGAAATGAAGCTCTGGTGGATTCGAGAAGCTGGGAAGAGAAAGCATGGGAAGAGGAATGAGGCGGGTGTAGCAGAATCATAGTACAACTTGGAGAAATGGGAGTCAACAAAGCCTTTGAGCTGGACACACTTTCCAAACACAGATTCATGATCAAAAATCTCTAGGATGAGAGCTACGCTCAACACAACCATATTGAGGACAACTGCATGAAGATGGAGACAATGCAGTGAAGACTAGAACAACTGGAAGGCACATAGTCACCTCCAAGCAATCTGGGAGAGCAGTAGGAGAATTCAAGGCATGCACAGTCGAACTCACTCACCCAAATCCCTGATTTGAATGATCCGCACCCAGAAAACATGGTGGACATGCAACACATCAAAATAGAAAAAGGGTAACTAACTTTTAGAATCTTAATCTTTTGTCTTATAATCTGCATGAACTGTATCTATTTCCGGAACTATCTGGGGAATTCTACTTTCAGAAATTTTGAAAAGCAAGGGAAATGTTTCAAACTCTATTCCAATTTCAATCCCCACTTTTGTAAAATCCTCTCTCTAAGAAGGAAAACTCAACGTTCTATAGAGACCCTTCTTTTGTAAAATCAATGGATTCTTCCACACAACTAATACAAATTTTGCCATAATTTGTTAAAAAAAAAGATGATGTTGATGTACAAAAAGATATGGAGGTGAGAATGTAATAGGTGATGTTTACGTATATTTTATTGTTGGTTTTATTATTGCAAAACAAACATATATATAGTTGGAGGGATTTAAAACATTCTTAGCAAAAAGTGTATTTCTCTTTTTAAAGTTTGATGGTTTTTGGTAAGTTATAATTCTCTTTTTGATTGAAATTATTAAGAGTTTGAAAGTAAGATATGTTATTGGAAATATATATAGCTTGAAAAGTTTAGTATTTGAATAATGTTTTATTTTAAATTGGAATCATCAAAAAAAATTGAAGTAAAATTTGTTGAGCCTTGACTTAGTAATATGAGGAGATCTACTTTTTTAAGGTTTTTTTTTCAAGTGAAGATTATTAAAAAAGAACAAAGTGACACATCTCTAGTTCTTATATCTTATCAAAATTATCATCAAACCATGAAAATCTCTAAATAAAAAACCAAAATGACCACAAAATTCAAAAAATACCTCACCATAAAATGTTGTTATAATTTGTAAAGAATATGTTTGATAATCTTAACTCAAAGCTTAAATATCATATAATAAATAATGTTCATTAAAGTTAAATTAAAGTATTATTTAATCTCACACAAATATACATTATATATCGTACATTTACTAAACAAATCCATAAACCATGAAAACAATAAAAAAATAAATTATACTAATTGGTTTGTGGGTTAAAATATATAAGATAACTTGTCATATAACTCAAAATATCCCAATATACATTATAAATATCCTATATACCACATTTTAACCATTAAGGAAATTAATATTGTAAGACTTCATTCTAATACCAAACTGGAATTGTCTCCTAAAACAAAGCTAAGAATCCATATGCATCTAACGTTGGCTAACCCATGAAATAGTTAATATAAGTGGTCTACTTTTAGTTAACCTATGAATTGGTTAATATAAGTGGTCTACCTATAGTAATACTCAAAATTGGCAAAGTTTCTACACATCATCCATGCATTTCATTTCAGATTCCCTAACAAAGTTGTGAAATATATAGTTTAAATTAACTCATAGAAATTTTAAATAATATTATTCAATTATAAATAACAATAAAATAAACATCAACATGGTATAGTTTTTCAATCAAAGTTAATACTTTACACTATTCTTGAACTAGTCATTGAATATTTGCATACCACATCACATTTATTACCCCTACAATAATTGTAGGCAAGGGGTATTGTTTTCATTCTTTTGGTTTTAAGTTAGAATCTATTCAAAATATTAAAGTCAAACTTTGAATTTAGTAAATTTGAATTATATATTTTTTTAATTGTGATTTTTAAATATAATTATTTTAATTGGTTTATATTTATTTTGATGGGTTAAATTATGATCGATGAGAAGAATAAATACCATCAATTGAGCATGAAGGGAAATCTATAGAAATGTATCTCTCTCAGTATCATGCCCAATCCCACAACAATTTAATATTCTCAAAAAATAAGGCTTCTGAACAAGAAATTGTTGTGAATGAATTGAAGAAGAAATGTAACTTAGAAGGAAATATTAATTCGGGAGAGCAGCAGGAGAATTCAAATGTAACTTAGCAATTCGAGAGAGCAGCAGGAGAATTCAGGGCATGCACAGTCGAACTCAGTCAACCAAATCCCTGATCCGAACGAGTCACACCCAAAAAACATGGTGGACATGTAGCACATCAAAGTAGAAAAGGGTAACTAAATTTTAGAATCTTAATGTTTTTTCCTATAATCTGCATCAACGATATCTATTTCCAGAGCTATCTGGGGAATTCTACTTTCAGAAATTTTGAAAAGCAAGGGGGGTGTTTCAAACTCTGTTCCAATTTCAATCCCCACTCTTGTAAAATCCTCTCTCTAAGAGGGAAAACTCGACGGTCTATACATACCCTTTTTTTGTAACATCAGTGGATTCTTACACACAACTAATACAAATTTTGCTAGATTTGTTAAAAAAAAAAGATGATGTTGATGTACAAAAAGATATGGAGGTGAGAATGTAAAAAGTGACGTTTATTTATATTTTATTGTTAGTTTTATTATTGCAAAACAAACATATATATAGTTGGATGGATTTATAACATTGTTAGCAAAAAGTGTATTTATCTTCTTAAAGTTTGATGGTTTTTGGTAAGTTATAATTCTCTTTTTAATTGAAATTACTAAGAGTTTGAAAGTAAGAGGTGTTATTGGAAATCTATATAACTTGAAAAGTTTAGTATTGGAATAATGTTGTACTTTAAATGGGAATCATAAAAAAAATTGAAGTAGAATTTTTTGAGCCTTGACTTAGTAATATGAGGAGATCTACCTTTTTAAGGTTTTTTTTAATAAAGTGAAGAATATTAAAAAGGAACAAAGTCACACATTTCTAGTTCTTATATCTTATAAAAATTCTCATTAAACTTGTAAAGAATATGTTTGATAATCTTAACTCAAAGCTTAAATATCATATAATAAACAATATTCATTAAAGTTAAATTAAAGTATTATTTAATCTCACACAAATATACATTCTATATCTTACATTTACTAAATAAATCCATAAACCATGAAAACAATAAAAAAATAAATTATACTAATTGATTTGTGGGTTAAGATATATAAGATAACTTGTCATATAACTCAAAATATCCCAATATAAGTTATAAATATCCTATGTACCACATTTTAACCATTAAAGAAATTAATATTGTAAGACTTCATTGTAATACCAAACTCAAATCGTCTCCTAAAACAAAGCTAAGAATCCATATCCATCTAACATTGACTATCCTATGAATTAGTTAATATAAGTGGTCTACTTTTAGTTAACCTGTGAATTGGTTAATATAAGTGTTCTACTTGTAATAATATTCAAAATTGGCAAAGTTTCTACACATCATCCATGCATTTCATTTCAGATTCCCTAACAAAATTGTGAAATATATACTTTAAATTAACTCATAGAAATTTTAAATAATATTATTCAATTATGAATAACAATAAAAGAAACATCAACATGGTATAGTTATTCAATCAAAGTTAATACTTTACACTATTCTTGAACTAGTCATTGAATATTTGCATACCCCATCACACTTATTACCCCTACAATAGGAAAGGGGTATTGTTTTCATTCTTTTGGTTTTAAGTTAGAATTTATTCAATATATTAATGTCAAGCTTTGAATTTAGTAAATTTTAATTATGTATTTTTTTAATTGTCATTTTTAAATATAATTATTTTAATTGGTTTATATTTATTTTGATTGGTTAAATTATGATCGATGAGAAGAATAAATATCATCAATTGTGTATGAAGGGAAATCTATAGAAATGTATCCCTCTCAGTCTCATGCCCAATCTCACAACAATTTAATATTCTCAAAAAATAAGACTTCTGAACAAGAAATTGTTGTGAATGAATTGAAGAAAAAATGTAACTTAGAAGGAAATATTAATGCCAAATCAGTAGACAATTAGGTACATCAATTAGAGTCCTAATTCTCTATGAATAATTATTTTGAGGGTGAGAAAGTCACCATTGCAACTTTGAAGATGTTGACTAATGTACCCTGCTAGTGGGAAAATCTATCAAAAAAGAAGGACGAAGATGGAGAATCCATAAAAACATGGAAGTAGTTTTTCAAACATGTTAGAATTGAGTTTTATCCATCCAAATATCATGAACAATAGTATAATAAATAGTAGCAGCTAAGGAAATGGTAAGATCCAATTTTTCATAGTTATATTAATGAATTCTACCAACTAATGGCTCAGCTTGGCATTAGGGGGGAAGAAAAGTATCTTATTTTGGAAGTCTTCATGTCAATACATCTTTCTGTACTTCCAGGGCCATTTTGGGGCTCTAAACAGTGTTTTTTTTTTCTTTCCATAGTCAAACTATAGATGGAGTCAAAGTTTGATGGCATAATGCATAGTTCTAGAAAATACCTTTCCAACAAGCTATCATGCGCCTAGAACGAAGATCGTATGCAAAAGTTACAACCTCGGGAAGTTAATGTACTAACTTACCCCAACAGGGCCCACATGAATTTTGGTGTTTCATCTCCTAAGGTTAGTGTAATATCCCTCGGTCGAACCCAATTGTAAATATAGTATAAATGTGCTTAAGATGGTGAGTTGTTTTGACCTTATTTGGTAATGCACGTCATGTGGCATAGTGCGTGCATGAACTGCGCAGTAAAATGATGTAATATGCACATTCCAAGATACTGCACGTAGTAACTGAGGTGTGCGCAGTATGAAGGATAACGAGCCTCGTGTATATGATATGTGTTATAGGTTGGTGAGCCGATTATTATAAGTTGGGATGCTTATGTTTTGGTATTAGGACGGAATGCCTAGATGTCAAAGGGAAATGCGCCTACTTTGTACATGACTCATGATTAATATAAAATACATCGTTGCGCGCAGACCGACCATGATAAAAGAGATGGGGAATTGAACTTCACCAGTTAGGGAAAGGGAGGGCCAAAAGTCAAGGGAATATTATATTAATATTTCCTAAAGCATAACGTATGGATAATTATTTTATCCTAAGTTCTAAAGTTGGGGACAAGTGGACCAAAGTAACTTCCGATATGACAAGTGTCAAGTTGGGGACATGCATTCATATCGTGGGGGGGACTTAGCTCATTTGGTTATTTTTTTCACGGGATACCTTTCAACAGCCTGACCATCATTCTCACCATCACTTCCACGAAGAGTTCACAGTGATTCTTTCCACATTGAGTTATCAAGTCAATGACTCCATGACCATTTTCACTCATGCATTCCGTTATCCTTGAGACAACCATTTCACCATTCAAGAGTCTGTTTCCATAGCCCTTTTCAGTTGGTGTACCTGGTTAGCTTGGAGTGGGATTGAAGAAGTGGGTTGTCAGGCCCGTGAGTAATGCTCTGAGCGAGAGAATTGTTGGGGATTGATTCCCGAAGGTTCTAAACTGTAGCTACAATGCTCTGAGACTTTCGGTCTGGCCTGTTGCTGAAGCCCTGGAAGGGAAGTGGGGTAGTCGAGGGACCATTGAGCAAAGAATGGGCACACTTCCTTGGGTGGGATAGGCATGTGGGGAATGATAGGCTGTAGGCTATTAGTTGAGTGAGCACCTGAGACATAGTCTTTCCTATTTCCCATAAGCCTTAGCTAGGATAGGAACCCTTTTCCCTAGGTGGAGTTTAGTCCCATCTCGGGGGTGAATCACTATTGAGAGTGATGAACAATGTAGTCTATGGCTGGGAGGTTTGTGGACGTCTGTATGCAGTTGGTGACAATCTTTCTAAGATAAGTACCAATTGTATGATAAAATGATATGTTGCTTTGTTATGTACACTCCTATGTTACGGTTTATCATATATGTGATTATAATTGCCTATATGTTTATGGGTAATTCCCTGTAAATGTTGCATATCTGTAGTTACTCTTATTTCAGTATAAAAGTCATATGTTACAGAAAGTAATTGTTTGTTTATGTTTATATGTAAAGCTTCTGTAAGAATGTTGTGTGTATATGTTTTAGTTGCATGCAGTTTAAAGAGTAAATTTATGTGGTATAGCTTAGTTGAATACTGGGTCTGTTACTATGTGTTCCGCAGTAAAGGGAACAAAAAAGTTTCATGCAAAATAGACCACATCCAAGCCCAACTCAGTAAACAAATTGTTGAATTTCATTCAACTCTCAACCAATTCATGAACAAATTCTTGGGTCCTTCCTCCTCTGAACCACCTCTCTATACTGAAGATGTTGACTCCAACGATCCTCTACACTCTCATTCCAACTCTCCTGACCCTCATCTCCCCAAAGTAAAGGTCAACATATGTGATGGATAAGATCCACAAGTATGGGATATTTAGATGGAAAACTATTTCTCCCTGCATGGTATCATTAATGAGTTAACCAAGATTCATTATGGAATTCTCTATTTGGATCCAAAAATATGGAAATGGTGGCAATGGCATCGCACTACATGCCAAGGGTATGTTTCTTGGTAACAATTTTTTGTAGATCTATATGAACAATTTGACACGAAAACCCACCATTTAGGATGTTTGACTAACTTGAAATAGTCTAGAACAATGGAATATTGTATTGCTTCCTTTGAGAACTTAGCTTTCCGAATGGAGGGAATGATATATTTTTTCTTTAGGGGATGATTTATCAGTGGCATCAAGGATGAAATTCACACCCAGGTCATCATGGATCTCCCTCATACTTGGTTGGAATCCACTAAGCATTACAAGGAGGCATAATAGGTCATCTTGGCCCAGAGTAGAAAAAACACTTTTGTCCCTCACCCTAAACCCAACACCCCTACCCCTCAGGCCACTCCTCTAAATATCCACAAGTTAACACAAGTATAAATGGTTGAATTTCAACTCATGGGTCTTTTCTATAATTGTGATGATAAATACTTTCCAAGGAACAAGTGTAAAGAACATAAAATTTTCATGGTCATTTTCGAGGATGTTTCTGATGAATATGTTGAGGTTTCACCTGAAGCGGTGCTACCCCCAACCGATGATATTATGCCACCCTCTGATCCTCTTGAAGTTGAACCACTGATTTCACTACATGCTCTCACTGTTTTTTCTTCTCCTCAAACCCTCAAATTGATTGGTTACATTAAGCATGGGAAATTCATCATCCTAGTTGACAATGGAAACAGTCATAATTTCATTCAACGTCTCCTTGCCTAAGCAGTCCATTGTTGTATATGTTTTGTCAACAATTTTCAAATCATGATTTCCAATGGTGGTTCCATGAAATGTGGAGGGCATTGTGAAAATGTGCACTTACAGATTGGTCAGTATAACCTGAAATCTCACATGTTTTCTATTGACATGGGTGGTTGTGGAATTGATCTTGGTGCAGAATGGTTACACACCCTAGGACCCATATACATGGATTTTAAGGACTTAACCATGCAATTCCAACGGGAAGGCCAATAGTATAAATTACAATACATTACCGCGGGATCTCCGGAGATCATCAATTCCCATTGCATGGAAAAGTTACTAGAAAAAGGTCATTCTAGCATCATTTCCCAACTCCATTCCATTTAAGTAATTGAGACTCCCCTAGTACACCCCCACCTTCAAGCTATCCTTTCATGCTATCACACTGTTTTCCAAACCCCCCAAGGCCTTCCCTCCTATGGCGACAACCATGATCATTCCATTCCTTTAATACCAACCAGTCTTCCTCCTAATGTTTTCCCTTGTCGTCATCCCTTTTTTCAAAAAAATGAAATTGAGAAAATTTTCCAAGAATTTTTGGAAGGAGGTGTTATTCGTCCTAGTACCAACCCCTATTATTCCCCTATTATTATGGTCGTCAAGAAGGAAGGCACTTGGCACATGTGTCTTGATTTTTGTTCCCTCAAAAAACTTAAGATCAAGAAAAAATTCCCCATTCCCGTCATATATGACCTTCTGGATGAACTCATGGGGGATCAATAACTTCCTAAACTCAACCTCTATTCTGGCTACCACCAAGTACATATAAAAGAGGAAGATATACCCAAGACAAAATTTCACACTCATGAGGGCTACTATGAGTTCTTGGTCATCCCCTTTGGTCTTTGTAATGCCCCCTCCACTTTTCAAAGTATCATGAATCATGTCTTTCATCATTTCCTCCGTAACTTTGTGTTATGTTTATTTGATGATATTATCATCTATAGTAAAACATGGCCAGCCCATCTCACCCATGTAGATCAATTTATCCATCTCCTCTCCAAGCACAAACTTTTCCTCAAAAAATCTAAATATGTTTTTGGTGTCTCTAAAGTTGAGTACCTAGGTCATATTGTTGGCAAGGATGGTGTAATGGTGGATCATAAGAAAATTGAAGCTATGTGGAATTTTCCTTGCCCTAAAACTCTTAAAAGTATACATGGTTTCCTGGGCTTAATGGGCTATTATTGCAATTTTGTTCAAAATTATGGAAAATTTGTGCCCCCCCTAAAAAATCTCCTTAAAAATAATGCCTTTAGTTGGACTCCATCAGCAGACTAATCCTTCCAAGCCTTGAAGGAAGCTATGTGCACTACTCTTGTACTGGCCCTACCAGATTTCACCAAGACCTTTGTTCTGGAATGTGATGCATCATGGAGAGGGGTAGGGGCAGTCCTCATGCAAGATGGATGCACTTTGGATTTCACCAGTAAATAGTTGTGAGAGCGACATTTAGGAAAATCTATCTAAGAGAAATAAATGATGGCTATTTTTCATGCAATGGATCTATGGTGCCCTTATCTATTGGGACAATGCTTCCAAATTAAAATGAACCAACAAAGCCTCAAGTACTTCCTGAAACAACACATTTCATCCCCAAAGAAACAAAAATGGGTGACCAGGTTGTTTGGATAGGATTGTGAGATCATTTGCAAAAAGAGTAAATAAAATGTGGTGGTTGATGCTCTTTCCAAAAAACATGAAGAAGAATGGTTCCTCTTTTCCCTCTCAATTATTATCGCTAATTGGCTTTAGGTTGATCGCTAGGAATGGTTGCGTGACCCCAAAATATTCATCCTCGTCCGAAAATTGCAATAGGATCCCCAAGCTGCTATAGGGTACTCTTGGCACAATGAAGAGTTTTTCTATAAAGGTTTCCTATATTTAATCAAACAATTGGCTCTTAATTCCAAGGTGCTCTCTGAATTTCATGCTTCTCCTATTGCGGGGAATTCAGGTTTGACCAAAACTTATGAACGGGTCAAATGCTCTTTCTTTTGGGACGGTATGAAATAGGATGATCGCACCTTCATGGCAAAATGTGATATATGTCAACACAATAAGGCAAAGACTGTCAAAACTCCTGGCACACTCCAACCACTTCCGATTCCACCTACTATTTGGACATATGTTTCTATGGATTTCATTGTGGGATTACCCAAATCAACAAATAAGTTAGTCATCATTGTGGTAGTAGATCGTCTCTCAAAATATGCTCATTTATTTCTCTTCAACACCCATTCACAACATCTACAGTGGCTCAAATTTTTATGGATGGTGGTATAACACCTCTTACAATACAACCACTCTCATGACTCCCTTTGAAACAATCTACAGACATAAGCCACCATCAGTTCTCCCATACATGTCGGGTGTCTCCAAGGTTCGAGAGGTTGACCGCAATCTCACAGCCTGCGTGACCATTCTCTGTACTCTCAAAGAAAAAATGGTCATGGCTCAAAACCACATGAAGCAACAAGCAGATCATGGTCATTCTAAACTTCATTTTGTTGAAGGGGACTAGGTGTTTCTCCATATACAATTGTACAAGCAGACTTCGATCAAATATCAACATTGTCAAAAACTAGCCCCCAAACTTTATGGTCCTTATACTATTCTCAAATGTGTGGGATCGATGGCCTATTAGTTATCTTTTCCTAGCAACTCCAAGATACATCTTGTTTTTCATGTCTCCTTCGTGAAGAAAGTGATTGGCACCAAGTGCCATGCTCAGACCATTCTACCATAGTTGGACAAAGAAGGTTCCATGTGGTTGCAGCCACAAGCCATATTGGACCAATAAGAGCATTGTCTTCGTTAGCGCACCATCCAGGAAATGTTAGTTTAATGGAAGGGTACTCCACTAGAAGATGTCACCTCGAAGTTGGCTACTATTCTGTAGAAATTTCCTCATCTCAAGCCTTGAGGACAAGGCTCCTCTTAAGGGGGAGGGCATGCTAGGAACCTAACCTCCCTAATCCCTCATATAGATAGAATAATAAATTTTCCATGTAATAAAGGTCAACATTAGTTAATAAGGCCTATTTAATAAATATGTACAAGTCAATGTAAGAAGACCTAACATAAGCCTCTACTTCTAGAAATATATTCATAAAGAATGTTCTTTAGAAGATATAATTAGTATAAATAAGAGTGGGAGGCATGATAATGTTTATTTCTTGGTTTTCTTAAGTAGTCTAACTTCATATGTTTTTGCCATAACAAAGATTGACTCATTTTGTTAACTTTGTTGTCCCACCGTGTTTTGCTTGGGCATGACATATCAAATTGTATGAATAATGTGGGATGTCCAGGATGGTTGGAAGCCATGGGACACAATGTAGTTTGATAAGTTTACCACATTCACTGCTAAGACTTTGGGAGAATATTTGAAAAAATCAATGTAGAGGTCATGTATGTCATAGAACTCATTAGATTGAATCAAATCGTCAAGACAGAAGTGATAGGGAGAGGGTATCGAATTGACTCGAATGTATGGTTGGTTAGGTGCATTGTATAGACTGAACCATAGACAAATTGAATAATGGGATCAACAATTACACACAATATTTCTTAGCTAAGAGGAATATTCTTAAAAATAAATTGAATTGAAATGAAGTTGATCTATAATAGTAATTGCTTTGCACTTTTGTACTTGTTAAAAAAATAATGTTTCTTTTTCTTTCTATAAATGCTCATAAAGATTCAAAATATGAACATTAATTTCAAAAATATTATACTTTATAATATATTTAACTAATCTTAAATATGCTTTTACAATCTAAATCATACCAAGCACCATGTCGAAAATATCCAGCCTTGAAATTGCGAGAGGTATGAATGGAGTTGGAAACGACATGTAATATGAAAGATCAAATGACTAAGGCTACACTATTGAATCTTGGATATTATCTTATATCAAAAATTTAAACTTGGTTTTGAGGATTTTTTAATATGCTTCAAGCCATAAGAACGAGACAAAATGGTTAGGAGGACAATCAAGTGAAAGCCATAAGAACGAGACAAAAGGGAGGCTACCAGAAATCCTAAAGGCCAAAGCCAAGGACTTGTTAATTGAAATCATATTATTAAAAAATGTTGTTGGAAAAAAATTATTTTTTATTTTTAAAATTGTTAATTAAAAAATATTATTAAAATTTAATTTTTCATATATTATATAATAAATCATTTACAAATTAAAATAAAACAAATTTTACTGAAAAGATATTTGAAACGCATTTAAAAAATAATCATCTTCTAATGACACAAGCCAGAATTTGTATTTATTTGAGTTACCGTAAATTATCCGTTTTTAAGCACAATCTCACAGTTTGGAAGTTTCCTAATCTCATCAGAGATTACCACGGAATTACAACCCTGAAGATTGAGATGCTTGGAGAAGGCAACGATTTTATATTTTTACAATGGTTAAGATACAAGAATTGAAAATATGAAAGATTACCTATCTCTTCAGGTATATCTTCAATCTCAGTGAAAACTAAAGAGAGCCATTCAAGTCGTGTCAATTGCCACAATGATGATGGCAATGATCGCATGGATATGCGATGAATATCCAATACCATCAAAGAGGTGAGGTTGAGGAAAAATGCTTCTGGAATTTCTTTCAATCCCTCATTTACTCCCATGAGTAAAGAAACTGGATTGGGACATCTCAATTCCTTTGCCGGCAAGGACTTGATATTCGCTGCAATTATACGAACCTGGGATGTCAGGGAAATGTTAAGCAACCATTCATTCAGCGTGAGATGCCAAAATTCATTTAATAGCGAAGACAACAATAAGATGTTGTTTATGTGCCAGTAGGGCCATTTTGGGTTGGGGTCATTGGAGAGTCGTTGATGAATGTTTTCATTACTTCTCCGTTCTCTTTAAAGTCACGGGTCGTTTGGATTGCACCTTTCAACTATTTCAAAAGTAAGAGTCGGTGAGAGTAAGATAGACTTGAAAAGTAAGGGTAGGTGAGAGTAAGACAGACTTGAAAAGTAAGAGTTTCAATTATTTCAAAAGAAATCCAGCATAATTGCAAACATTATGCAGAATTGTTAATAAGCTTGTCAAATATAAATATGAAGAAGATGTTGAACAAGGAGAAGGATAAGAGTATGTATGTAAACATTACCAATATACTATAGGATAATGATATTAAACAAGAATCAAAGCAAGATTATTGAGAAAAATATGTATGATTTAATGAGAAAAAGAGAGGAGGTGGATTAGATTGGATGCGATGTGAAATATGTAAAAGCTTAATATACTCTAGGATAATGATATTAAACAAGAATCAAAGCAAGATTACTGAGAAAAATGTGTCTGACTTAATGAGAAAAAGAGAGGAGGTGGATTAGATTGGATGGGATGTGAAATATGTAAAAGCTTAGTTATATTTGTGTTTGTGGTGAGTTATATAATATAGTAATTAGATGATGTTGATGTACAAAAAGATAGGTAGGTGATAATGTAGAAAGTCACCTTACTTTAATTTTAATTATTAGTCTTATCATTGTAAATCAAATAAATATATATAGTTTCAATTATAAATATAAATGCTTTCACCTCAAATATGAATACCATACAATATATCAAAGGATGAAGAAATTGAATAAGAAAAAAATAATATTAGGAGAAGAATGTGTATGTAAACATTACCGATATACTAAGGATAATGATGTTAAACAATGAGCACAACAAGAAAATTGTGTCTGCTAGTGAATTAATGAGAAAAAAAGAGGAGGTGGCTTGGATGTGGTGAGTTCTGTAATATAATAATAATAATAATAATAAGATGATGTTGATGTATGGGATAACAATTTACGTGCACAAAACATTGTTGGTTGCGACAGAGGCTCTGATCGCGACGATGACTCTGCAGTTTAGGGTTTAGCGGTCGAGGGCATCAGAGCCTTAATGGCTCCCTCTGAGGGAGGGGATTCACCCCCGGGATCCTCATCCTCAGATCTGCAGGCCTTTCAGGCCCTCATTTCGTCTTATGCCAAAGCCCCCAGCCCCCCCCCCCCTCCCCTCAAGATTTGTCAAAAAAGCAGTTGAAATCCCTAAGGTGACCATTTTCGCTCCCTCAGCGCAGCCCCTGGCTCTTAGAATGGAAAACAGAGAATTGATCGGTCAATTTACTAGATTGTGGCCATCCCAAAATCCATGCACCTCTGGCTGGAAGCGAACTGGCGCAAACTGATCTAGGGACAAATGTCGCCAGCCTTCTATGGTAAGGGGTTCTTTGCCTTTATGTTTGAAAAAAATGAAGATAGAGATCTAATTTTTCGAAGTGGACCTTACTTCATAGGGGCAAGACGAAGGTATTTAAATAAGTGGACGCCTGACTTTATCCCAGAAAATTATATATCCTCAACAGTCCCAGTCTGGGTAAGACTCCCTTTTCTTCCCCTCCATTGCTCGAACGATGAAACTATAAGAAACATATAGGAAACACCCTCGAAAAGTATATTGATCATGCTGAACCATGAGAGGGCCTACAGGATTGTGCTAGGCTATGTGTGGAAGTAGATATGGAAAAAGGCTCCCTGAAGCAATACAACTGAATCTAGACAGCTGGTCATACATACAACAAGTGGACTACAAGAAAATCCCCTTCAAATGCAAATCTTGTCACGAATATGGTAATTTTTCCAAATCATGCCCTCGAGGCAAGGACATGCAGGACCAAGATCCAAAACAAGATAATTGGCAACAACCAAAGTGAGAAAAAAACAAATGGAAAAACTCAGTCCATCCCGACTCGGAGTCAACGAGAAAAACCCCTAGATCCAAAATAAATATGACCAGCATCTCCAAAAAAAGGAGAATCAAGTTATAATAGATATGCCAGTCTCAAATTAGAAGGAAATGTAGAGGAAATCAAGGAATTCCAGGAAGAAAATAATAGAAAGGGACAAGAAGAGGCAAGAGAAGGGAACAATAAAGGTAAAGAAAAAGAAAAAGAAGTTTTGGACTTGAGTGGGGACTCAACAAAATCTCTCCCCAACCAAACCTTGGAGAACGCAAAAATGTCAGAAGAAGAAAGACATGACACCTTAGATACTGATTCTGATCTAGATCTAACTCAACCATCGAACACCAAGAAACCTGGAAGAAAATCTCAAAGAAACAAAAGAGAATTGGCAGCAGACAAAGAAAAAGAACTGGGCATTCAGAAAACAATCGAGGAGGCTCTAAAGAAAGATGGAAAATATTGGAAAAATAAGGGAGAAACATCACAGCCCTCAAAAGGGGGGGCACCAAAGCACACTGATAGATGATGAAATCTGTCTCCTAGAATTGTAGAGGATTGAGAAGCAAGGTCAAGAAATAAGAAGTTATAAATTTGATTCAAGCAGAAAAACCTTCAATTCTCATGCTCCAGGAGATGAAAATGAGGGAGAAGGAAACCCTCAAAGACCTACAAAAATTTTGGAACAAAAGCAAAGGGTGAGTAGTAAGTTCAAGAGGGGCTTCAAGAGGAATAAGAACTTTCTGGAAGATTGAGGAATTCGACTTAAAGGATCAGGTGCAAAACTAGTTCTGGCTAATGGTTAATCTCCTCAAAAAATACTCAGGTACACATTACTCCATAATAAATGTTTATATGCGAAATAATTATATAGAAAAAAATGAATGTTGGCAATCCCTTATGGATTTGGCCACGGAAAATCCCCCCAAGAACCTTATTATTGTTGGAGAATTCAATACAACTAGAGGATCAAAGGAAAAACGAGGTGGATCTATTGTGAGGGATCAATTCCAAGAAAGGTTGGATGGCCTTATATCAGATCTGGATCTTTTTTATGTTCCTTCAAATAAGGGAATGTACACTTGGAATAATAGAAGAGCTGGCCTAGGGCACATAGCGGCAAGGTTAGACAGATTCCTAATCAGCAGCTCTTTCTTGGCTCTTCTAGAAAAACTGTTCTCATCGAACCGCCCCTAGGCAAGATCAGATCATCGACCCATAAGACTGGTCTTCGAAGACCAAAAAAATTGGGGCCCCATTCCTTTCAAATTCAACCCACTATGGTTGGATCGCCCAGAGCTCATCCAATCCATTTCCCAAATATGGAATAAGTGGATCACAGGCTCACCCAATTACATATGGGAGCATAAGATAAAATTGGTAAAAGGTTTCCTAAAGATCTGGGCAAAAAGCTCTTCGTAAAGAAAAGCCAAAGACAAAAAGATACAGTTAGAAAATCTATAGGAGGAAATGGAAACTACCGAGATCCAACAAAATCACATCATACAAGAATAAAAAATCCACAAAGAGTATATACAAGCTCTAGTAGAAGAGGAAATCACATGGCGCCTAAAGTCCATAAGCCTTTGGCAGAAAGCAGGAGACCAAAATACCTCCTTCTTCCACAACCAAGCAAAAGTCAGAAATTGGACAAATCAAATCTTAGAAATCAAAACCCCCAAAGGAGAAATTATTAAGGACTTCAACCAAATCAAGCAACATGCGTCCATGCATTTCCAAAATTTATACACCACGTCCGACAGGGTTGAGAATAAAATAATTGAAGCCTTTCTCCAACATATACCCATTAAGATCACATAAGAGGACAATGCTCACCTAGACAGACCCATTGAAGAAGCGAAAATTCTAAAATCTCTGAAACAATTTTAAGAAGACAAAGCTCCGGGTCCAGACGGATTCACTCTACACTTCTACAAAAAATGTTGGCACAACATCAAAAAAGACTTCATAAGGATGATATGATTTGCGCATAAGGAAAAAAATATGGGAGGCACTACCAAATCCTCCTTCCTAGCTCTCCTCCCAAACGATTTTGGAGCATCTCCCCTGAATCACTTCAGACCCATCTCCCTCTGTAATATTTCATACAAAATTTTCTCCAAAATAATCACAAATAGACTAAACCCCCTTCTTAGATCACTAATCCTTCTTAATCAAGGAGGATTTGTAGCAGGCCACCATATTTGGGATAACTTCATTTTGGTTCAAGAGGCAATCCACGCCAACAACTCTCGAGGAGACTCAAGCATGGCTATAAAACTAGATATGGAAAATGCTTTCGACAGGGTGGAACATAATGTCCTCTTTAGAGTTCTAGAAAAAATTGGATTCAGTCAAAATTTCATTGCCTGGACAGAATCCTGCATTGCCTCCCCATGGATAGCGCCCCTCTTAAATGGAAGACCTGGTCCCTTTTTCAAGGTGTCTAGGGGCTTAAGAAAAGGACGCCCCTTCTCTCCCCTGCTCTTTGTGATCATGGCAGAATCCCTAAACCACAATCTAGAATGGGAAAGAATAAATGGAACTATTCCAGGAATCAAAATCACCCAAGGAGTTAAAAGACTGAATCACTATCAATTTGTAGATGATACAATCCTCATGAGTGGGGCCTCAAAAACTTTGGCCAGAAGAATCCTACAAGTTCTAGATACCTTCCTTCTAGTCTCAGGAGGGCTCCTCAACAAAGAAAAATTCCAAATCTATGCATGGAATGTTTCTGCAGTCATCAAAGCTAGAATTTCTCAAATCGTGGGATTCGCCATCACCCAAGACTGGAAATCCTTCAAGTACCTGGGTCTCCCCCTTTGCATTAAAGTGCTCACGGACAAGTTTTGGCACCTATCTCTCCAAAAGGTTAAAAAAAGATGGAAACATGAGGATCAAGGTGGATCAATCCAACAGGAAGGGAGGTCCTGATCAAATATGTTCTCTTGTCCATCCCAATTTATCAATTCTCTACCCTTCTATCCCCAAAGGGAATCTTAAAAGAATTGGTGCGACTCATTTGTAATTTTTTGTGGTAAGGAGGAAAATCCAATCACAAAAAATTCCACTTGGTAAACTGGGACATGGTCACCCTGCCCAAAAACAGTGGAGGCCTCAGAATCAGAGACCTCGAAGCCACCAACTTAGCACTAGGAGCTAAACTCCTCTGGAGGATAATGATGTTAAACAATGAGCACATCAAGAAAAATGTGTCTTCTAGTGAATTAATGAGAAAAAAANATTTTTTGTGGTAAGGAGGAAAATCCAATCACAAAAAATTCCACTTGGTAAACTGGGACATGGTCACCCTGCCCAAAAACAGTGGAGGCCTCAGAATCAGAGACCTCGAAGTCACCAACTTAGCACTAGGAGCTAAACTCCTCTGGAGGATAATGATGTTAAACAATGAGCACATCAAGAAAAATGTGTCTTCTAGTGAATTAATGAGAAAAAAAGAGGAGGTGGCTTGGATGCGGTGAGTTCTATAATATAATAATAATAATAATAAGATGATGTCAATGTATGGGATAGAAATTTACATGCACAAAACATTGTTGGTTGTGACAGAGGCTCTGATCCTGACGATAGCTCTGCAGTTTCGAGTTTAACAATCGAGGTTGTTAGAGCCTTAATGGCTCCCTCTGAGGGAGGGGATCCGCCCCTCGGATCCTTGTCCTCATATCTATAGGCCTTTCAGGCTCTCATTTAGTCTTATTCCAAAGCCCCCAAGCCCCCCCCACGCAAGATTTGTCAAAAAAGCAGCTGAAATCCCTAAGGTGACCGTTTTCTCTCCCTTAGCGCAACCCCTAGCTCTTAGACTGGTGGATACAGGATTGATCGGACAACTTACTAGATTGCGGCCATCCCCAAAATCCATGCACCTCTGGCTGGAAGTGAACTAGTGCAAAATGATCCAGGGACAAATGTCGGCAACCTTCTGTGGTAAGGGTTCTTTGCCTTTATGCTTGAAAAAAAAGAAGATAGAGATCTGATTTTTCAAAGTGGACCTTACTTCATGGGGGCAAGAGGAATGTATTTAAATAAGTGGAATCTTGAATTCAACCAAGAAAATGATATACCCTTAGCAGTCCCAGTCTGGGTAAGACTGCCTTTCCTTCCCCTCCATTGTTGGTATGATGAAACCATAAGAAACATAGGAAACACCCTCAGAAAGTATATTAATCATGATGACCCATAAGAGGCCTACAGGCTTGTGTTAGGCTATGTGTGCAAGTAGATCTGGAAAAAGGTCTCCCTGAAGCAATACAACTAAATCTAGACAGCTGGTCATACATACAACAAGTGGAGTACGAKAAAATCCCCTTCAAATGTAAATATTGTCACGAATATGGTCATTTTTCAAAATCATGCCCTCAGGCCAAAGACATGTAGGACCAAGATCCAAAAATATATCATTGGCAACAACCAAAGAGGAAAATAACAAATGRAAAAACTCAGTCCATCCTGACTCAGAGTCAACGAGAAAAACCCCCAGATCCAAAAGAAACATGACCAGGCTCTCCACAAAAAGGAGAATCAAGTCAAAATAGATATGCCAGTCTCAACTTAGAAGGAAATGTAGAGAAAATTAGGAAATCCCAGGAAGAAAATAATAGAAAGGGACAAGAAGAGGCAGGAGAAGGGAACAATAAAGGAAAAGAAAAATAAAAAGAAGTCTTGGACTTGAGTGGGGACTCCTCGGTAAAATCTCTCCCTAACCAATCCTTGGAGAACCCAAAAATGTCAGAAGAAGAAAAATAGGACACGTCATATACTGATTCTTCTCTGGTGCTAACTCGACCATTGAACACCAAGAAACCTCGAAGAAAATCCTAAAGAAACAAAAGAGAATCGACGCCAGACAAAGAAAAATAACTGGGCATTCAAAAAACAATCGAGGAGGCTCTAAAGAAAGATGGAAAATATGGGAAAAACAAGGCATCCCAGCATAAGAGAGTAACATCATATCCCTCAAAAGAGGGGGCACCAAAGAACACTGATAAATGATGAAAGTCGTCTCCTGGAATTGTAGAGGATTGGGAAGCAAGGTTAATAAAGAAGAAGTTATCAAGTTGATTCAAACAGAAAAACCCTAAATTCTCATGCTCCATGAGATGAAAATGAGGGAGCAAGAAACCCTCAAAGACCTGCAAAAAATTTGGAACAAAATCGAAGGGAGAGAAGTAAGTTCAAGCAAGGATTCAAGAGGAATAAGAACTTTCTGGGAGACTGAGGAATTCAACTTAAAGGATCAGGTGAAAACCCAGTTATGGCTAATGGTCAATCTCCTCAAAAAAGACTCAGGTGCGCATTACTCCATAATAAATGTTTATATGCCAAATAATTATATAGAAAAAAATGAATCTTGGCAATCCCTTTTGGATCTGGCCACGGAAAATCCCCCCAGGAACCTTATTATTGCCAGAGAATTCAATACAACCAGAGGATCAAGGAAAAATAAGGTGGCTCTATTATGAGGGATCAATTCCAGAAAAGGTTGGATGACCTTATATCAGATCTAGATCTTTTTTATGTTCCTTCGAACAAGTTAATGTACACTTGGAATAGTAGAAGAGTTGGCCCAGGGCACATAGTGGAAAGGTTAGACAAATTCCTGATCAACATCTTGCCCTTGGCACTTCCAGACAAGTCGTACTCATTGAACCTCCCCTGGGCAGGATCAGATCACTGGCCCATAAGATTGGTCTTCGAAACCCAAAAAAATTAGGGCCCCATTCCTTTCAAATTCAACCCACTATGGTTGGATCACCCCGAGCTCATCCAATCCATTTCCCAAATATGGAATAAGTGGATCATAGACTCACCCAATTACATATGGGAGAATAAGATAAAATTGGTAAAAGATTTCCTAAAGATCTAGGAAAAAAACTCTTTGCAAAGCAAAGCCAAAGACAAAAAGATACAGCAGGAAAATCTGCAGGAGGAAATGGAAACTACTGAGATCCAGCAAAATCACATCATACAAGAACAAAAAATCCACAAAGAGTATATACAAGCTCTAGCAGAAGAGGAAATAACATGGCGCCTAAAGTCCAGAAGCCGTTGGCTGAAAGAAGGAGACCAAAATACCTCCTTCTTCCACAACCAAGCAAAAGTCATAAATTGGACAAATCAAAACTCAGAAATCAAAATCCCCGAAGGAGAAATTATTAAGGAATTCAATCAAATCAAGCAACATGCATCCATGAATTTTCAAAATTTATACACCATGTCTGGCAGGGCTAAGAATCAAACAATTGAATCCTTTCTCCAACACATACCCAGTAAGATCACAGAAGAGGACAATGCTCACCTAGACAAACCCATTGAAGAAGCATAAACTCTAAAAGCTCTGAAACAATTTCAAGAAGACAAAGCTCCAGGTCCAGACGACTTCACTCTACATTTCTATAAAAATTTTGGCACATTATCAAAAAAGACTTCATAAGGATGATACGATTTGCGCCCAAAGAAAAAAAGATGGGAAGCACTACCAACTCCTCCTTCCTAGATCTCCTCCTTCCTAGATCTCCTCCCAAAAGATTTCAGAGCCTCTTCTCTGAATCGCTTTAGACCCATCTCCCTTTCTAATATTTCCTAAAAACATTTCTCCAAAATAATCGCAAACAGGATAAACCCCCTTCTTAGATCGCTAATCCTTATGAATCAAGGAGGATTTGTAGTAGGCTGATAGATTTGGGCTAACTTTATTTTGTTTCAAGAGGAAATCCACACCAGCAACTCTCGAGGAGACTCAAGCGTGGCTATAAAACTAGATATGGAAAATGATTTCGACAGGGTGGAACATAATTTTCTCTTTAGAGTTCTGGAAAAATTCAGATTCAGTCAAAACTTCATTGCCTGGACAAAATCCTGCATTGCCTCCCCCTTGATAGCACCGCTCCTAAATGGAAGACTTGGTCCCTTCTTCAAGGCATCTAGGGGCTTAAGACACGGATTCCCCTTCTCCCCTCTGCTCTTTGTGATCATGGTAGAATCCTTAAACCACAATCTAGAATGGGAAAGCATAAATGGCACTATTCCAGGAATCAAAATGGCCCAAGGAGTTAAAATACTGAATCACTCTCAATTTGAAGATGATACAATCCTCATGAGTGGGGCCTCAAAAGCTTTGTCCAAAAGAATCCTACAAGTTCTAGATACCTTCCTTCTAGTCTCGGAAGGGCTCATGAACAAAGAAAAATGTCAAATCTATGCCTAGAATGTTTCTACAGTTATCAGAGCGGGAATTGCTCAAATCATGGGATTCACCATCACCCAAGATTGGAAATCCTTCAAGTACCTGGGTCTCCCTCTTTTCATTAAAGTGCTCATGGGCGAGTTTTGGCACCTATCTCTCCAAAACATTAAAGAAAAGATGGAAACATGGGGATCAAGGTGGCTCAATCCAATAGGAAGGATGGTCTTGATCAAATCTGTTCTCTTGGTCTTCCCAATTTATCAATTATCTACCCTTCTATCCCCAAAGGGAATCTTAAAATAATTGGCACACCTCATTCATAAATTTTTGTGGCAAGGAGGAAAATCCAATCACAAAAAATTCCACTTGGTAAACTGGGACTTTGTCACCCTGCCCAAAAATAGTGGATGCCTCGAAATTAGACACCCTGAAGTCACTAACTTAGCATTGGGAGCTAAACTCCTCTGGAGAATAGTCACAGGAGAAAATGATTGGTGGAAAATGGCTCTCATCAGAAAATACAAAATCGGCAAAAGAAAAGAAGCATGGATAAACCCCAAACCCCGCAAACAGGTTCCCAAATCTGGAAATTAATAAGGGCCACCACCCCTTCTTTCAAAGAACATCTTTCCTGGATCTTGGGAAATGGAAAAACAATTAGAATTTGGCAAGACAAAATTTTTGGGGTGGATATCAATCCTTTGGAAGCAGAGATTAGGGAGTTAAAAAGATGGATGTTGGGTACACGCAAATGCACCCTCTATGATATCTCAGTCTGGAACGAGAATGGAAGTTGGAAGGATTGGGACCTAGGGAGAGTGCCTGAGCACTTGACCAACCAGGGACACCGTTTGACTTCTCTCTTGAAAGGGGCAACCCCCATCCTTAAAACCACTATAGAAAGTCGGGGATGGGGGGAAAATAGATACTCAGTAAAATAAGGATATAACATGTTCCTCTCTATCACGAGAGAACATCAGAATTCAACAAAATGGAAAAATGTCTGGAGTCATGACTCCCTCCCCAAAGTCAACTTCTTCTTCTGGACCCTAGTGCATGAGAAAATCCTAACAAGGGAAAACTTTATGAAAAGTGGCTTCCACAGCCCCTTCAACTTCCCTCTGTGCCAATGTAGTCAAGACAATATACATCATTTATTTTTGGAACTGTCCCTTCTTGAAATTTTTTGGAAAATATCTTACGGGGATCTGTCCACCAATCACGACTCGATATTTTTTATCATCTTTTGGAAAACACTCTAGTAGAAAATTGACACACAACTATTTATGTTGGCAACATTCCATCCTCACAAATATGGATAGACTGAAGTTGTAAATCACATGGAGGTATAATTGGTTCATATGCACAATGAAAAGCATCATAGAACATGGGATGATATTTCCCCATATATCCAACATAGTTATGACTGATATCAACATAGTTCAATCGACAAGAGTCCATTTGAAGTCTATTATTGATTTTATCCCTTAGAGTTTATTGACTTAATCGATTAAATGCCTATTTCTTTTGACACATACCATGAACAAAATGAAATCAACAAGTCACTCAATTTCAAAGATAAGGTCTATGAGATTCAAAAACAAGAAAAATAGATGTTGCATTGAGGTAGTGAAAAAGCTAAAGCTTGACATTACAAGCATCGTGTTCCTCATTCATTCCAAATTGGGGATCAATTCTAGTTACATATGAAGAAATAAAGGTTCAGTGGCCTATATAGGAAGATGAATCTTTTGTGATATGGTCCTTATACCATCGTTGAGAAAGTTGGGGAAAATTCCCTTAAGCTTAGCATTTTTCCATACCTAAGTTTACATCCAATATTCAATATAGATTTTCTTTGACCCTATTTTCCACCATTGCTAGAATAGACTAAGTTATAGCCTAAAGATCCAGAAGAAATCCAACTACATGTTCAGGAGCCACTTGTAATCGACACTATTTTTGGATAGTAAGCATGCTATACAAGGGTGTTAACAATTCCATTATTTCAAGTGGGTAAAGAAGGGAAAATCCCATCACAAGGAAAGTGGTACAATACCATTGAGTTGGATCAAAATTTTCCTCATATACATAAGTCGACAATGTTCCCCAGACAACCTCATCTACATAAGTGAGCAATGGTGAATTTCAAACTAAGGAGGGATGCTTGATCCATTCAAAGACTTGATTGGAATCCATCAATTATCACCTAATCTCAATCAATTGTTTGGTTGAAAATTATGATTGAATCCCCACAGTCGATCCTTGAATCATTTGAATCACACATTCCTTGACCGAGTCAACTCATGCATCCTTCAATGAGTATTTTCGATTATCCTACATGTCTAATGTCAAGGATGACTCAACACATGTAAAAAAACATCATAGTCCCAAGGGTTAGCTCAAGTCATTTTGAGCCAGACGTGAAGCTATCCCCGACGGAGGAGGTCATGTGCTCGAACATATTGTTCTCCCTTGGGGTTAAGCCCCATAATCAGGGCCAGTGGTTTACCCCATTTACCATCCATGAAGTGGGGAAGTACTCGGGGGTTTCCTGCGTTGTATTCCATCATCAAACTTGTCAGAAAACATCATGAGTAGTAAATAAAGATTGGACAAGCACCATTGTCCTAACATTGTATGTATCTTCATCTTCTTATTCCTATCAATAGCTAGCAAGAAGTAGTTAGGTATTCTAATCAGTTACGTAGCTATCTTGTAACTAAAATGTAGTGGCTAAGATACCCAAGCATTCGTAAAGAATGAATGAATGTATCTAAGCATGAGTAGAAACGACTTCTATAGATTCTCTCAATTCGACTCACCTCTTTCGGTCATTGCAATTGAGTTTTTCCAATCATTACACCCTTGTTTGGGGTATTGCTTACAAACTTAGAAGACCAACATTCTAAAGCAACTAATCAATATGTCAATTTTTTTCTCTTTTGATTCTTCGCTATCAATTCTTGGCTTACATCTTCATATAATTGGTATGGTTTTTCATTGCTTCCAATCAATTCTATTTGAATGTTTATTTCCTAGTTTTCTTAAATAGTCTAACTTCATATGTTTTTTCCATAACAAAGATTGACTCATTTGGTTAACTTTGTTGTCCCAGTATGTTTTGCTTGGACACAACATATCAAATTGAATGAATAATGTGGGATGTCCAAGATGGTGGGAAGCCATGGGACACAATGTAGTTTAAAAAGTCTACCACATTGACTGCTAAGACTTTGGGACAATATTTGAAAAATTCAATGTAGAGGTCATGCATGTCATAGAACTCATTAGATTGAAACTAAAGGATGGAACAAATAATCAAATGGTCAGGGAAGAAGTGGCAGGAAGAGGGTCTTGAATTGACTCAAATTCATGCTTGGTTAGGTGTATTGTATAGAATAGAATCATAGACAAATTTAATAATGGGATCAACAATTGCACACAATATTTCTTAGCTAAGAGGAAGATTCTTCAAAAAAGTTTTGGATTAAATGAAGTTGGTTAATGATCGTGATAGCTATGCACTTTTGTGTTTGTTGAGAAAATAATGTTTCTTTTTCTTTCTATAAATGCTCCTATAAATTCTTTAAATTTGCTTTAATTTAAAAATTTTATACTTTATAATATATTTAATTAATATCAAAAATACTTTTATAATCTAAATCATACCAAGCAGTATGTAGAAAATGTCCTACCTTGATGGCTAGAGGTATAAATGGAGTGGGAAAGGCATGGAATATGAAAGGCCAAATGAGTAAGGCTACACTGAATTGAATCTTGAATATCATATATAAAAAAATTAAACTTGGTTTTGAGGATGTTTGAGTATGCTTGGTAAATGATATTTAATAAAATTAATAATGATAAACTCAGATGTCTAAATTATACTAAAAGTAGAGGGAGGACAATCAAGTGAAAACCATAAGAAATGAAAAAATCCTAAAGGCCTTTGTTAATTGAAATAATTGAAAATTATATTATAAAAAAATTGTTGTCTGAAAAAAACATTATTCTCAAAATTATTAATTAAATAAATATTATTAAAATTTATTTGTTCATACATTATATAATAAATCATTTACAAATTAAAATAAAACCAAACTTACTAAATGAAAGCCATAAGAACTAGACAAAATCTTAAAGGCCTTTGTTAATTGAAATAATTGAAAATTATGTTGTAAAAAAATTGTTGTCTGCAAAAAAAAGATATTTTCAAAATTATTAATTAAAAAAATATTATTAAAATTCATTTTTTCATACATTATATAATAAATCATTTACAAATTAAAATAAAACCAATCTTACTAAAGGATATTTTAAACTCATTTAAAAAATAATGATGTAATTTCTAACAACACAAATCAGAATTTGTATTTATTTAATCACAATTTCACAGTTTGGTAGCTTTCTAATATCATCAAGGATTGCCACTGAATTACAACCCTGAAGATTGAGATACTTCAGACTTTTAAATTCTCCTATTCGAGAAGGCAATGATTTTAGATTTTTATGATTGTGAACATACAAGAATTGAAGATATGAAAGATTACCTATCTCTTTAGATATATCTTCAATCTCACTGAAAGCTAAAGAGAGCCATTCAAGTCGTGTCAATTGCCACAATGATGACGGCAATGATTGCATGGATATGCGATGAATATCCAATGCCCTCAAAGAGGTGAGGTTGAGGAAATGATTGCATGGATATGCTATGAATATCCAATGCCCCCTTTCACTTGGAATAAGCAATGGTTTTCAAGTAACTTTACATATCTCTCCCCGGTCTTTAATACATAGTCATAGTCCACATCTTCTTTGGCCTTAACCAGGCCTTCTAAGATCCATACTTGCACCATCATCTCCACCAGAATAGCAACATCTTCACTCAACATGGCACAATAAAGAAAATAGTTTTTCAAATTAGCATCGGGCAAACTATCGTAACTCCATCTCAATCACTGATACAGTTCTCAATTAATTCGAGGATGAGTAACTGGAAAATTTAAATCCACTTTTTCATATGCTTTAAAGAAAGCTTCCACTCATCTAAAGTGGAGTTTCCCATCATTGTTGAGGCTATTACCTTTATTGCCAATGGCAGCCCTTTACACTCCTTACCCATTAGTCGCGCAATATTCTCTATATCCTCTGGAACATGGCCGTCTTATAAATCTACTTTCAAAAACAACTCCCATGCCTCCTTTCTTTGTAGGGGTTGTATCTCCATGAACTGTTTTGCATTCATTTCTCGAATAAAATCTCTATTTCGAGTTGTGAATGCAAGTTTGCTCCCTTTGTTATTTCCAAATTCCACGCCCAATTCTTTCAGATAGAGTGCCCCCCATATGTCATCTAAACCAAAAAAAAAAACTTGGTCTTGATATATGCACACAACTTCATCTTCCCCATATCAGCGGAACAATTGACAAGATCTAAATTAATTGTCGAAGTAATATCATTTTGCATCTGCAGAATGGGAAATTGAGCAACTGTAACCCAAATTACATGATCAAAATCGTTACCAATCATTACCAACCTTGTAGGTATTGTGAAATATATAAAGGCTCTCTCAATAGCAAAGCTACCATTCATTCACCATGAAATGGGCAAATAAATGTGCAGATCAAACATTCATCAACGACTCTCCACCACTCTCACTTATTGTGTAGATCAAAAAGATATGCAAGTCAAATACAAATTTGTTGCTCACTCATTAAAGGAAACAATGCCCCCGATTTCTCCCCTTTTTTCCAAGTAGACTTTCCCGTTCAAAGAATCGGTGAGAATAAGTCGGTCTTGAAAAGTTAGAGTTCTAATTATTTCAAAAGTCTATATAAAAAAACAAATGTAGAGTAGGTGAGAGGAAGTAGGAGTTTCAATTATTAAAGTATTAGTCCTTATCAAGCGACTATATCAATGAGTTTACGTTTGATTCTATATTAGTTTTTTTTTATTTTTATATTTATATCCAGAATATATTGTTTAACATTAAAAATAAATATATAAATATTTCTATTATATTAGTTTTTTTTTACTTTATATTTCTATGCAAAGTATAATGTTGAACATTAAAAATAAATATATATATTTTTCAATATTATATAAAAATTAGTTTTTTGAAATTTATTGTAGGATTCACTTCCTTGAATGTTGTAATTTGACTATTATGTCAGAGAAAAAATCTTCCATCCTTCTATTTATTAGACAAGTGTAAAATTTAAAGTACGTTAGGCCAGCTAAGCTATCTTTCCCCTGCCGTTCTTTCTCCCTGGACTGTTGATTCCTCGACTGATGTCTAATCAAAGGTACTTTATCTTATCTCGCAATTAAATTTTTGGCTGCCTGTAGTTATTGATGGCTAGGGAAACATCGTTACTAATAATAAATCATTTCACAACCTATATTAACAAAACAAGGGTTGCATGGCAACATAGTCCCTGCCAACTTATATTTTGAAAACGTTGAGTCAATTTATGTATTAAAAATATAATTTAAATAATTTAAAATTATGATTTCTACAGTACCAAATTTGTAAATTTCGTAATAACAATCACGAAAAAATAAAAAAATTATAACAATTAGACTGCACCCATTAGATAATGGTAATAATAATTACGAAAAATTAAAAATTATAACCATTGGACTGCACGCATTAGACAATGGATGACCATATGTGTGTTTTATTTATTTGATAGACAACTAAAATTTATTTTAGTTATCAATTAGTAGCGAGTATAATAATTATGAGTCGTAATTAACAAATACAAAGTAACTCATCACCATTATTAAAAAAAAAACATATTACCTAAAATAAAATAATATATTGATGGTCGGTGAAAAAACAACTTCTACTTTTATAAAATTATTTAACTCATATTAATAATTATATATTTTAAATAAAAATTATTAAAATTAAAATCATCAACAAAAATATACATTCTCGGAATCTAAATGAAAACCTTATGTTTAGTT
>JASDQU010509648.1:31323-71517 GCA_032191745.1 Picea mariana
TCTTTCAAACTAGTCACTCAAAACAGAAAGCAGACCCAGAAGAAAAAAAAAAATCATATGTTACTTCACCTCAACTGTGCATAAGATCCGAGAATTTTGACCCTTACGAAGCACATTCCTTTCATTTCTCCACAGTAAAAACCTAGCTCGCCTTTGGCCATTCCATCCCGCAAAATGCCGCCTAAGAACATTTTCATGTTTATCACCGCTGAACCTTCTAGTACAACTCAGGAAGCCATCGCCTCGCACTTGGACTTGAAATGAGCCAGACATTATAAAAGCTTTGACCGCAGGCCAGCGATGATAAAAATAAGCTCTAGATTGACCTCTCGACTAGAAAGATTACGCTCAGAGATAACGAATCTCCCCTGCAAGGAACATAAAATTGAGCAATTTTAGAAGGGAATTGAACAAATGTCTGAAAATGCGAATGAAAGTCTCTCTGTGGATGCAACTCATAAGATTTCAAAGAAAATATTGATTAATGAATGACGGAACTTCATTATTGCCCCTCAGAAAAATAAATAAAACTAATAGTCGGCTGCCCTTCCCAGTACAATTTGCTGACCACACTTCAAATCTATTAATTGTCAATACATTGAATGACGTGAAGGCAGCAATAACAGGTGAAAGATATTAGCCAATCAAATGTTAGGAAAATATTTTTTTTATTATTAAAAATAATACGTATTTTGATTTCCTATGTTAAAGATTTGAAATAAATCAAAAATTTATAGTCAACCCTAAACTAATAGCCAGTCAACGATGAACTCATCGCTATTAGTCCCTGGCCTTTGGCAGGGACTAATAATAGTGAATTTACATTACTAATAATATTTTTTATTTTCTCATATATTATATAATAAATTATTTATCAAATTAAAATAAATATTATTAGTGAAGATTATGTTACTTAATTCACAATCTTACTAATGTAAATTAAGTTAATAATGATGAACTATAATGTAAACATATGAAAATGTGTAAATAGGTTATTTACTTTATGTTAATTGATTATTTAGGATTGTATTTTAAAAGTTTTTTTTTTTTTTTTTTTTACAAGAATTGGAATAACTTAGATGGGTGTTACACATTCAATATTTCACTTATTTACTGACTAATTTTTACTCCACTTTGAACATTTACTATTTAAATACTAAATTTTAGTCTACATTAAAAATTTACTAAGCTTTACTTCACATTGAACAATTTACCTTTTTGCATATTTTTACAAAGTTGTATCCTAAATGTTTTTAGTCCAAACACTTTACATTGCTTTTCACATATGCTAACCTTCCCATTGAACATTTCACTTATTTGCTTCTGGCATATGCTAACCTCCCCATTGAACATTTCACTTACTTACTAAATTTTACTTTATATTGAATACTTTTCATTTTTGCTTGTTTTTAACAAAGTCTTATGCTAAATGTTTATGAGTGAACAATATGTTTTTGCTTGTTTTTTCTTTGTTCTTATTATTGCCTTTGCCTGTTGCATAATCATTAATGTTATTCTTCTTTATTTTATGTATTATTTAATTATTATCTTTTGACAAAAACTATTCATTACTTGTGTTAGTTATATTAAGTTTCATTGTTCAACATATATTTCCCAACTAACTCGGTAGGGCCTGTGTTGCCATACAACCCTTGTTTCAATAATATAGAATTGAAAACAACTAAAATCCAACATCATAGGGAAAACTATGTACCATAATCAAAAAGTTAGATATGGAGAAAAGGAGAGGAGGTAGATTGGATGTGAAAAATGTAAAACCTTAGACATGGTTGTTGTGTTTGTGGTAAGTTTTACAATACAATAGTAGGATAATGATGTTGGTGTACAAAAAGATATGGAACTGAGAATGTAAAGTGTGATTTTTTTCTTTTTTCTTTTTAATCATGTTTGGGAGGTATCCATTGACATTGCTGGTAAAAAGTACTTTATCTATTTAGTATTGTATTTCATTGTAAAAAAAAATTGTATTGTATTTTATTGTAAAACAAATATATAGAGACATTTTGGGAGGTATTCATGACATTGATGGTAAACAATACTTTATTCATTTAGTATTTTATTTAGCGTTTAAAAGTTTGCATAGAGTTGTATTTATTTAGTATTTTATTTATGTTTTTAAAGTTTTCTTAGAGTTTGATGGATATTTCATATGTTATGATTTAATTTTTTATTGAGATCATCAAAACCTTCGATGTAAGAGATGTTATTGAAAACCTGCATAGTTTGAAAAGGTTAGAATTGGAGTTCCTAACTCGAATCATCAAGAAAAATAAATTGGAAGTAAAATTTCATAAGCCTTGAGTTAGCAATGTGAGGAGATCTATATTCATGAGTTTTTTTATTGGAAGTGAAGCATTTCAAGAAGAAGCAAGGTGACACATCTCTAAATCTTATATTTTATCAAAATTCTCAATGAATAGTTAAAATATTTGAATAAACAATGAAAATGAATACAAATTTCAAAGAGATATTTAAAAATATAAGGATCTTATTATTTTTAAGGAAGATGTTTGATAACCACATTCTTTAAAACAAAATTAAAAGTGTTCCTTAATATCATGATGCTATTTCATATGTTTACTGAATTAAATCCATCCATCATGGTAATATTGATCTTTAATAATTACTATACAAAATTTAAACATTAAGGTAAAGAAATTGATTTATGGTTTAAGATTTATAGTAATACTCATTAAATTTTATAATTAGTTTTATGGACATATTATATGATTTATTCAAAATGGATTAGAAATATGCTTTATTCAAAATGGCTAAGAAAAACTCATTTCAATCAGAATTTGGGGAAGTGAAAAAATTATAAGGACATAGTTCCAATCCATTTGAGGAACTTTCAAGGTTTTTAGTTGAGTTAGAAAACTCAAAGTCCCACAGATGTGGACAATCTTGAAACTATGATTGAAACATCTCAATTTTTGTCAAATTTTCTTATTTTCTGGTAATATTCGTTCAGAGTTAGGAAGGATTTCAGACCTTGTAAATATTAATTTAACAAAGAATAAACTTGCACCAACTTGTTTTTTATGTTCATAACAATGTTATTATTGGAAGCATTCTTCTAGATCTGAATGACCTAGCTTCACTGATGTACTTGGACCTATCCTCCAATCATCTTGAAGGTAGCATTCCTCCCAATTTGTGTAAAATTTTGGCTCTTGATTTCATAAACCTTTCAAAAAATTCATTAGAGGGAAAAATCCTTGAGAATTGCAAGAACTTTTATGAGTATTTCCTGGCCAATACCAGACTATGTGGGTAGTCAACTGACTATCTATTTCCTTCAATAATGTGTTTTCTTGAATCCTCCTTAAACAGAGGTGTTGTATAGGGTGTAACTAAAGGGACTACATTTTCTCTTCTTTGCTTGATATTGGTAGTTGTAAGGTGGAGAATGTTGGGATAGAAATATTTGGCAGAAAATTTGGAGAAAACAAGGCTTAAATCTCCTCCTAAACCCAATGATTATCATTTTCAAAAGAGAAGAAGCAACCTCCCAATATCGACGTGGAAATGTTTGAAAGGCCTCTATTGTGCCTTATCATAATTCATATTCTAACAACAAATCATAATTTCAACAAAACCAATATTATTGGGGATCGTGGGTTTGGAACTAACTACCAACCTAGATCCATCTTAACTTTGGATCTACCAAGAGTTGAGATGGATAAAATCCCTTGAGGTGAAAACCTATTTTTAAAGTGAAAAAATGAAGTAAAGGTTTGCATCTCGAAGGATTTGATCCATTTGAACCCTTGGTAGATTCAAAGTTAAGATGGATCATTGTGGGCGGTCACATGAAAATTGTAGATGGTCATCATTATGTACTATGCATATGTTTTTGATGAATTTGATCATTTGAAATTTATGAAGTATCATTTATAATATAGAGAGTACTATCAAGAAGGTCACTTCAAAAGTTACATGAGGAATAACTTGAATAGTAATAAAGTAATAGTGTTGAACGATGAAAATTGTGAATTGTAATAAAGTAATAGGATGTATATAATTGTGTTGTTGGGGAAAAACACCCTACAGACTAGCAAATAGAGTTCATACTTTGCATGCAAATATGACCGAATAGAAATTACTTTCTACCTTCATCCCTAGATTTAAATCCCCTTTTCTTAGTAAGTGCATGGAAAGATCAACCTACCTCGTTATCGTCGTTTGATGTCGATCCTCCGTTGTGCTTGGTTACTTGTTCGCGATGCTCCTTCCAAAGCTGACCTGCATTCAAGACGAGCAACAACTATGCATGCATACTACTTATATACTAACGGGTTAGAAATCAAACATAAAATAATCAAACCATAAAAAGTTCATGAATTGGGACGGGAAAAAATTCTCTTTATTACTTAAAATGAGTCAACTTACAAAAGTTGAGACCGGCCACTGCTCCTTGAACCTGATCCTGGGCTCCTCTTCTTTTTACCTTCAACTGCTTTTCTTTAAACCTCCTTTGGCATTAGGAAAGGCTAAAGGGTTGGGACAATGGAATACGTAAATGGGCAGAGTTTTTTTGCTATATTTTTCCTTCTTCCAAATGGTACCCCTACCCCTTCTTTTATAGGCTAGCAGGAGCTAGGTATTTGGATGAACCCTCAGTCATGCATGGCCGAGAGTTTCAGTTAACTCACCCATAGATTTTTGTTCTGTCGACAACTTTCCTTTTTTCATGCTTTTGTCGGTCCACGTGGGTTGTTTTGGGTCAACCAGCGTGTACACGCATCCAGTAATGGGTTAGGGCGCGTGGGCCTTTAAACAAGAGATTTTCAAAGAGTTGTTCAGCAGTGTTTTTGGAAAAGAAAGGATATGAGTTGGCCTGATGCTAGGTAAGCATGTGTGGTGCAATTTAGGGTTATAACAGATGCCCCCTAATGTGTGAGGTTAGAAGAGCATCTGATGGCCGAAATACATTACCAATCTTTATTGATGTGCCGAATGATTGAGCCCAAGGATCAACAACCAGTAGGTGCCATCTGCAAAATAACAAATGTCTCACTGAGGCGGGCATACCCATGCTCGGGATAAAAATAGAACCATGGCTACCAATCAAATACATTGTAGATCCATGTTAAATAACTATAAAGAGTAGCCACGAACAATACACAGTGAAGCTACATCTCAAAATCAGAAAGATATACGTATAGAGTATCCATCTTCCAGAAGTTGATTCGGCCTGATGGCTGGATATGAGACCTTCAGAGCTCGAGAAACAACTTCAAAATCTTCCAAAACTCGGGTAGGAGTGTAATATGAGTGTATGACTACACTACCTAGAGGTCTTCGATGGCTCGTCGGTCATGGACTTGATAATCTTGATGATCGGTCTGAAGGCTTCAGTGATTTCAAACAAGGACTTGATTGGACGTTCAGGATGGCCAGGTATGCGAACAAGAGACATATTGCAGAGGGGCTGACTCAGGCTTAGTGACAAACTTCCCTTGGACAATAGCATGACAAGTGATGAGATTCATGCAACATGTATGTTAATCATAAGTCTACGAAGCAGGAGGCAACACAAACTCTCCATATGTTTGGAAGGATAACCAAATGGTGGAGGAAACAACTCGATATAGCGAGAAAATCTTCCTAAGGTCGTACTACATCCCATAGTCTGATGAACAAACAGATAGATGTGCTTTATCCAAGGGAGACTCATTATGCTGCCAATAAAGAAAATATGTTTCCCTTCCTCTTTTTGGGGTATATTTGATTTTTTTGTTCTTTTTGATAATTTTGGAAAAAGAATAAAGGAATATTACGTTACAATGGAGGAACGAGTGTTGAAAACATACAAGATCAAGACACAAGGACAAGACTGATGTTCTAGTAAAATGATACTCGAGAAAAATCCTTCGATGGCCAAAGGTGTTAAGACGCAGAAGAAAACTGTCATAAGGCTAGCGTATAAGGTATGCAAATGCGGTTAATAAAACACACAATGGTAATGTCCTTCGATGTAAGTTTAACGAGCCCAGAGAAGGTAAGCTCGGTGGCTTTTCATATTTAGAGAGTCTGAAAAAACATAAAAGTCGACTCCATTGGGGTACCTTTTTTCGAAGATAGTCTAGTCAGTTCGAAAAAAGGGGTAAACTAGCACCGATTAGATGTCGATTCAAAACCATTTTAACGAGTGTGACAAGGACAAGATCACTCGGCCATTTTTTCACTTTTAAGGAGTCTAAAAAAAGATTAACTATGGACTCCGTCAGGAATATTCTTCTGGACCAATTTAATGAGTGTGAAAGAATAAGGTTACTCGGCCATTTTTTCACTTTTAAGGAGTTTGAAAAAAGCTTAACTATGGACTCCGTCAAGAATATTCTTCTGGACCAATTTAACGAGTGTGAAATAATAAGGTCACTCGACGATCTTTTCAATTTTAGGGAGTCTGAAAAGAGCTTAACTATGGACTCCGTGGGGGTTTCTTTTTCGTAAGTTTAGTCCCTCAGGCCCAAAAAAGGGATAAAAATATACCTGAGAGTACTCTTCTAAAAAACAGAAGTTCTATAGAGTATACCTTTGTTTGTACAGCTGACCGTCTAGACCGAAAAAGGGGTAAACTACTACCGAATAGATGTGACTTCAAATTTCAGTTTAACGAGCGTGAAAGGCCACAAGATCGCTCGACAATCTTTTCATGTTTAGAGGGTCTGAAAAGGGCTTAAAAGAAGGCCCATTTAAGGAACGTTCTTCTGGACCAATTTAACGAGTGTGAAGAAACAAGGTCACTCAACAATCTTTTCATCTTTAAGGAGTCTGAAAAGGGCTTAAAGAAGACTCCATAATGGTTACTTTTCTCAGTTAATCAAGACGAGATCGAAAATCATAAATGTAGTCTCACCGGATGTTTCTTTTGGACCTCAAAGAGATCTTGAAAACCAACAAAGGTAGCTCATGATTAACACTTTGTGGGTCGATGTCGGGTATCTCCTCGTAAGACCAGGCAAAAACGTTGCGGAAGTCTTTAAAAAGATCTCTATAGAGTTGAATCTCTTCAGGGGAGCAGTCATCTCCGATGAAAACATTCTCCACGACGCCAGGGTTTCGGGAGATATTGATCGGTATAGTTTCAGCGATAGTTGCCATATTTCCCTCAGCATAAAACTCATGTGTAGCTAAGGGATTAATAGGACAAAACCGATTTCCCATCATAGTCACGGTGAATTCTCCCGCTTCAATTCGTCTTAACTCTGGGAGGAAGTATGATCTGTGATGAAGATCTTCCCAAGGTTTGTTCGTACTAGTCATTGCTTCGATTACTGCTTCGTCAGAGTGTAAGACTAATTCTAATGAATCGATGTTGGTGAGAGAACCTTGAGCCCAAATAGGCTCTAGAAGTGGATCTAACTCTTGTGCAGGAGTTGGATCAGTGTTAACTRAAGCTTGCTGGACTAAAGAGTATTCTAATTCAGCGGCGGACAAGGGCATGGACATACCCAAGTGCCCTGTCTCATCCATCATGGTTGATGGGGAAGGAAGTATCCACGGGTCATCGAAGTAAGTCGTGCGGAATGACGAAACCTGAAAAATCTCAACCTTATGATGATTGGATATAAATTTGATATCACCTTGAGGGGGTGGATAATTGAAGGTACCCATCAAGGATGGGCACAAACCAACCCCTACATTAACAACACCTAGTTGAGGATTATCAATCATTGGGACCGTGGATGCCCCCAGTGAAGGGTCAGGTCTGGAGAAAGACAATTGATCTATGGTCACTATCCGGCCCTCGTGTGGAAACAACAAGACCTGGAAAACTGTAGCGACCACAGCTTGCATAGCATAAGTCTAACTCCTTCCTAACAAAATATTATAGTCAAGGGGAGCATCGACTACTTCTACCTCGACACACATGGTCTTCCCTCCAACTGCACGGGGAAAGAAGGAATGATACCATGTGGTCGGAATGAATGACCGTCGAAAGCAGTGAGGAGAGTAGGTGATGGAGACAAAATGAGCTGGCCGATGGCCTTCCAACATGCTAATGACATAACGCATGTCAAGGCACCCTCATCCACTACCGTGCAGAAGATATTCCTTGTAAACGTTTTCATGGGATGAGCCACTACTATCTGAAATGCTACGTGGTAAGGCAGATGAGGTTTTAAGTCGGTTGTATCTAGCATGATTGTATCCAGATTACAAGTCTCGGTAGATCTTAAAGATGTTAACAAATCTTTCCTCTAGGAAGGGCAACTCTGGAGGACCTCCAAAGCAGACATCGCACAAGGGGTTTGTGATAAATCTTCCACCACAGAGTAGTTCTGGGAAGCCCTTGCATTAGGGTTGTGAGAATCTCTTTTGAATGCTCCTTTGGGGATGTGTGTCATTGTTTCTCCCAACGTCTTCTCAATCTGTAGAGGAAGAGATGGGAGTTCAGATTCTTTGCCCTTCTCGGAAGTGCTTGGTTGACTATAGGCATGTGCTCTAGTTGATAGAAAAGAATTACCTTTCACCATATATACATTTGTGGGGTTGTTCGAAGATGGAGGGGGTCCTTGACTACCCCCTTCCATGCATGCAGAGGCTTGAGTTAGATTTTGCCCATGTTGAAATGGATTAGTGAACACTGCCTATTGTTGTTGTATGACAAACTTTTGGGCTTCTGCAAGTCGAGGACATAGATGGGTAGGGTGGTCTTCCACACACAAGTTGCATGGATACCTCGCCTTTTGTTTTTCAGTGTTGTCCCTGCCAGCATTATCGATGGGTTTTTTATCCCCTTTACCCTTCTTTCATTGTTTTTTCTTCCCTTCAGGCTGCTGGGTGGCCTTTGGGTTAGTCGTCTCCAGAGTGTGTACTTTCGATGTTTTGGTAGGGGGAGCAGCCAAAGCAGTAGTTTGGCTAGCCGTTGTGTGTTGTATGGATAACTGTTGCAACTGCTTTGTCAATAGCTCAGCGGGCTTGGTTTGTGCTGAATCGACAATACCATCAGCATGTGGTCCAGCTCTCTTTCTGGTTTTATCCAGTATTGAACGTGGCGCATCTGGCAAGATGTTGTATAATAAACCAGACTAAGAATAGATGAGCTCAAACTGTTGAGCCCTCATGATGGCGTCTTCTTCAGAAAAAACTCTTGACGTCGCAACGTCTTTGGACAACTGTGGGACCAAAGACTTAATGAACCACTCAATGCGAAATGCTAGTGGGACTGGTACCTTGATTAAACTCTTTCGGCGTCTCCATTCTCAGATGTGATCAGAGATATGGTCTGCTGTTGTCTGTTCGAAATTGGCGAGAAGCTCTGTGCCAATGTCGTATCTCACAGGTAACTGGAAATGATTCAGGAAAGCCATTGCCAGTTCGCCAAAAGAAGAGTCTCTTGAGAAATCAAGCTCGATGTACCATTTCGCGGCACTCCCAATGAGAGTACGTTGAAACAATCACAACTATACGGAGTCATCTTTCAATGAGTTAGATGAGCACCAAAGATGGAAGGTAGTCACATGATTTCCTGGATCTTCGTTAGGCTTGGCTTCGAACTTTGGACTGTCCGAAGGCAACTTCGTCGGCATAGGAGGCCAACGTGGATTGTGACAAATAGGTTCATTCAACAACCTTGTCAAATCTGGCAAGTGTAAAGTCGCCAGGAATGGTAGTTTGGGTTGTTGCTGATAACCTGGGAAAAAGGGGCCTGGGGTTTGACTGGCACCAGGTTGCCAGGAAAATTTTGGCTACTGACACGGATTCTGCTAGAAACCATGGCCCTATCCAACGTAAGGATTTTGCATATGTGGAGACATCATCGACTGATTTCCCAAATAGGACATAGATGGCTGGGCATGCATTGTATTCGAAGGACTTTGGGAAGGATTACCCCATGCTAGTCCCGTGGGGATAGGCATAGTAGTTTGTCCGGGGTTCCATTGATTATGGAAAGAATTACCCCAGATCAACATTCCGGAGGAGGGAACAGATCCTTGCCCTAAATTCCAAGGTCCTGTTATGTTTGCCCCGTGTGCAGGAATAGTACCGTGAATAGGAGTAGATTGTCCAAAAATGGGGTTGCCCCCAGTTGGGAAAGCAGCTGAAGAGAATGTGTTGTTACCAAATGTTCCATTCCAAGAAAATGGTGTCGAAACTACCGACATAATATGCGAAGGTGGTCCTTGACTCCCCACTCCAAATAAACTATTGGGTGTAGCTTGCCCGACGGATTGTTGATGCGAGTCACCGAGTGAAGGGGACGAAGGAGGGATATGACCTCCTTCGTAAGGAAAAGCGTTAAAAGGGATAGGAGTTCCCCCCAAGTGACCTTGCAGAGGAGCGCTAGAGCTCCCTGCCCCCAGACTCAAAGTCTGTAAAGTGGAGTAGGAAAGTGCAGGACTTGTACATGAACTAGGCATCCCGTATGAGAACGGAGGGCCTGTCGCACTAGGTGTGAAGGGGGTTGTGGCCACCACCAAAGACGAGTTTGGTCCACTGTGCGACGTAGTTGAGGTCAAGACCATTGTGGCTCGGACCGATGATGGTGGGTTAGGAGGTGGAAGCTCTCCTATGGTGATAGCCGTGGTGGGAATCAAAGAATTCCCAGAAGAAGTAACAACATTTGTTTCCATTGTTGCGTGTGACACTGTCTGGCGCTCGTAAAATTGAGTTGGTATAATAAAAGGTGCCAAGAAATCAATGGTTGGGGTTTCAACCGAGCTAAGAGTGGTTTCTTTAAGGTCCAAAATGGTTGATTCCTCCAGGGGTTGTTCGGGCACAATGGTCTATAACCCGGTCGCTTCAAAAGACCCTTGTTGGTCTAGCTTCCACCTTAATGGTGGTGGGGGTGGCTCCAGTGTAACCAGTGGTAGGCCAAGAATCCTTCGTGACCGGTGGAGCTCGGGATCCTCCATTGTGTGAGAATATCCAAGACACTCTAAGGTAGTCTAAATGCTCAAAATTAACACACACTAAGAAAAAAGTCCCTAGAAGATAAGACAAGAAAACACTAAATTAATTGGAAGAACAATTACAACAGCTAACACTAGAGTAACTTACCGGTGCAAGTGCAACTCAAACAAGAAAGCACCCTCTGGGTATACTCTATAAAGCACGACCCGATGTCTGTCCTAGGTACCACGGTATACCCCCGCACTCACCTGTGTATGTCCCTAAGAAAGATTGGGAACTAGGTTGCCAGCACGCGAACAGTCACCAGGCCGGTACAGTCAAAATTCGGGTAGACCACAATGAGCAGGGTATCAAACCTAAAACCTGTCAAGGGTATCGAGAGAAAATGTTCTAGAAGACAATTGAGGACCTCAAATGGATTCGAGACCCATGAAGCCCTGTGGCAAATGCAAACGACGGAATCCCAAAACAAGCCCTCTATATGTGTTCTCCACTACGATTGGTCCAGCTTTGGAGGGGTTATCTCCGCTACCTTTCCACGCGCGACCTCGTGTTTATCCCCTGTGTTAGAGGGGTGTCCCAGTAACTTCCACAAAACTGGGCTTAGACACTCCCTATCTCAGAATCCAGTGTTTGATTTTAAATGGCCTTGAAGAGTTTTCTCTCCAACCTAATCCAAGGCCCTAGTCCTGAACTAGTTTGTGAACCCTACAAACATAAAAGTCTAGTAGATTTTAAATTTAGCGTTACTTTTATGGATTTGTCTTACGTCAAGGGGTTTGAGGGTGAAACTGATGATGTGTAAAAGACGAAAGAAAAAAATGAATAAAAAAGATGGAAACAAAACTTTTACTGAATGCAAAATTTCAACAACTTTTCAAAAGAAAGATTTTTAACTTTTCTAAGATTTTGGACAACAAACTCAAAGGAATTTCACTCGACTATGAGCTACTTATGATCTAAGTGAACTGCAAAAACTTATGAAATGAAAGACTTTTCTCTAGCTAATGATGCAGAAACACACTCTTCAACCAAAGAAGAAAAATGAAAAAAGATTTTATTTTATTTTATTTAAGTGCTAGTAAAGAAAGAAAGAGAAAGTACCGACAAGAAAAAAAATTATGGCTTAAAGTGCAGATCGCAAAGAATCAGATTAAAAAATCACACAATAGAAATTGTAAAAACAATGACTCTCACACTTGTCTAAAAACCATAAATTTATTTTTTATTTTTCTGACAATGTTTTAAATGAGAAAAAGCAAGCTAAGGGTAAGAATAATCCTAAGCTACTAACTGTTCAAATAGAGACACAAACACCTAAGAGGAATACTTCTTATCAAAGAAGAGGATAAATGCCTCACCCTTAACAAAAAGTATCCTATACTAGCACGTGACTGTCACTCAAACAACACGCATGTGAACGCGCATTGATCAACAACAGAGGGCATGTACACATGGGTTGACCTTGTACAGGCCGCATGTATATCTAAACTCTAATAAAAAATGAAAACAGACAGACCAAACTAGAAAGAGACCTCTGATATTGATAATCAGGATCCCTTGAAGGCTTGGATACTCTTTCTAACAGAAAAAAAAATAATGCAAGGAAAAAATAATAAGGCAAAAACAATTTGAGATAGGGTTGTTAACAAACAAAACTCAGGCAGAATTCCAGAAAACACCCTGAGAATATGTGATTCTGACAGGGAAGAGGAGGACTGCCTTTGAGGTTCTCTGAACTCCTACATGCTACTGTTATCTCTACAGCTAGCGTTCACATGCGGGTTGTAAGAGGATAGGGCATGGGTACACGCATGAAGGCCTTGTGCAGGTCGCATGTGCCTTTGTGGGTCCCGAAAAACACAGTCAAGATAAATTCAGAGAAAGCTGGTATGGAAAACCAGACTCCCTGCTAGCTCAGACTTTATAGAAACGAAAAGAAAAGACAGGCAAGAAAAACTAGTCTTCAAACTACCCAAAAAACTAGATAAAATTCCAGGAACCCTAAAAAGTTATCTCCCCAGTACGGTCACCAATTCTATTGTTGGGGAAAAACACCCTACAGACTAGCAAATAGAGTTCAGACTTTGCATGCATATATGACTGAATAGAAATTACTTTCTACCTTCATCCCTAGATTTAAATCCCCTTTTCTTAGTAAGTGCATGGAAAGATCAACCTACCTCGTTACCGACATTTGATGTCGATCCTCCGTTGTGCTTGGTTACTTGTTCGCGATGCTCCTTCCAAAGCTGACCTACATTCAAGATGAGAAACAACTATGCATGCATACTACTTATATACTAATGGCTTAGAAATCAAACATAAACTAACCAAACCATAAAAAGTTCATGAATTGGGACGGGAGAAACATTCTCTTTATTACTTAAAATGAGTTAACTTACAAAAGTTGAGACCAGCCACCGCTCCTTGAACTTGATCCTGGGCTCCTCTTCTTCTGTCCTTCAACTGCTTTTCTTTAAATCTCCGTTGGCATTAGGAAAGGCTAAAGGGTTGGGACAATGGAATACGTAAATGGGCAGAGTTTCTTTGCTATATTTTTCCTTCTTCCAAATGGTACCCCTACCCCTTCTTTTATAGGCTAGAAGGAGCTAGGTATTTGGACGAACCTTCGACCATGCATGGCCGAGAGTTTTCATTAACTCACGCATAGCTTTTTGTTTCATCGGAAACTTTCCTTTTTTCATGCTTTTGTCGGTCCACGCGGGCTGTTTTGGGTCAACCAGCGTGTACACGCATGCAGTAATGGGTTAGGGTGTGTGGGCCCTTATACAAGAGGATTTTCAAAGAGTTGTTCAATAGTTTTTTTGGCAAAGAAAGGATATGAGTTGGTCTGATGCCAGGTAAGCATGTGTGGTGCAATTTAGGGTTATAACAAATTGTTAAACAAAAACCTATATTGTTCACTCCTTCATAGTATAATTTACAAACTATAGTACAACTCAAGTGAATTAGTTACCTATAGTAATTTCAGTTGGTGATTAAGCATTCAAAAGGCAAATCCAATGCACCAATTGATTGTCTTAGCCGACCACCAATCATTTCCCTTTTTAATGTTAAGCATGCATGGATATGATACCATTACTTGGCCTCAATTGTATGAAGATGGAACTAATTTCTCCTCGGTGTATTGAAAAATCTATATAGGTAATTTGATTTATATCCACTATCGCTTGAAGGACAACTTGCTTTACAAGTTAGGACAAGTTTGTGTACATCTAGGTGAGTAGTGGCATAAGCTTATATGTGATGCACATTACATCAAAACAATAGGTCACTTTGGAGTATCAAAGAATCTTATGGTACTATAGAATTATTTCTATAGAATTCACTCAAGTTGAATGTTGACAAATATATCAAGTCATGTGTGGTTTGTGCCATTACCAAGCCACCAAATCCTTGATAGAGTTTGTATACACCCTTGCCTATTCTAGATTTATTGGGGGTATCCATTTGTATGTATTTCTTGAATACATATCCTGTCACCAAGCACCAACATGATGCAATTGTAGTAGTGGTTAATATATTTTTTGAAACGACTATCCTTACACCTAGTTACAAGAAGACTATGATTTCTTAGAAAACTACTCAAATCGTCTTTGAGAGTGTTTGGAAGAACTATGGTCTACCAACTTCAATCATCACCAATCATGACTCGATATTTGTTAGCATCTTTTGGAAAAAACTCTAGTAGCAAATCGACACACAACTATTTATTTTGACAACATTCCATCCTCACAAATATGGATAGACTGAAGTTATAAATCACATGGTGGTATAATTTCTTCATCTGCGCAACGAAAAAGCATCAGAGAACATGGGATGATATTTTCCCATATATCCAACATAGTTATGACTGAGCTCAATTGAGTTCAATCGACAAGAGTCCATTTGAAGTATATTATTTATTTAATCCCTTAGAGCTTATTGAATTAGTCAATCGAATGACTATTTCTTTTGACACAAAACATGAACAAAATGAAATCAACAAGACACTCAATTTCAAAGATAAGGTCTATGAGATGTTGCATTGAGGTAGTGAAAAAGATAAAGCTTGACATGGCAAGCATCATATTCCTCATTCATTCCAAATTGGGGATCAAGTCTAGTTACATCTGAAGAAACAAAGGTCCAGTGGCCCATATAGGAATATTATGCCTTTGTGATATGGTCCTTATACCATGCTTGAGAAAATTGGGGAAACTGCCCTTAAGATTAGCGTTTTTCCATACCTAAGTTTACATCCAATATTCAATATGGATTTTCTTTGACCCTTTTTTCCACCCTTGCTAGAATAGACTAAGTTATATCCTAAAGGTCCAGAAGAAATCGACCTAGATGTTTAGGAGCCACTTGCAATCAACACCACTTTTGGACAGTAAGTATGCCATACAAGGATGTAACAATTCCCTTATTTCATGTGGGTAAAGAAAGACAAATCCCATCACAATACCGTACCATTGAGTTGGCTCAAAAATTTCCTCATATACATAAGTGGGAAATGGTCCCCCTCTTATACATAAGTGAGCAATGGTGACCATTTCCAACTAAGAGGGAATGCTTGATCCATTCAAAGACTTGATTGGAATCCATCGATATAACCTAATCTCAATCAATTGTTTGGTTGAAACTTATGATCGAATCCCCATAGTCGATCCTTGAATCAGTTGAATAACACATTCGTTGATTGAGTCAACTCATGCATCCTTCGATGAGTATTTTCGATTATCCTACATGTCTAATGTCAAGGATGACTCAACACATGTTAGACAACATCATATCCCCAAGGGTTAGCTAAAGTGGTTATGATCCAGACGTGAAGCTATCCCCATTGGAGGAGGTCATGGGTTTGAATATCTTGTTCCCCCTTGGGGTTAGTCCCATAATAAGGGTCGATGGTTTGCCCTATTTACCATCCATGAAGTGGGGAAGTACTTGGGGGTTTCCCGCGAGGTATTCCATTGGAAAACGTGTTAGACAACATCATGAGTAGTCAATAAAGATCGAACAAACACCATTGGCCTAGAATCGTATATCTCTTCATCTTCTTATTCCTGTCAATAGCTAGCAAGAAGTAGTTAGGCCTTATAATCAATTATGTGGCTATATTGTAACTAAAATGTAGCAGCTAAGACACCCAAGCATTCATCAAGAATGTATGAATGTATCTAAGCATGAGTAAAAATGACTTCTATAGATTCTTTCAATTTGACTCACCTCTCTCGGCCATTGCAATTGAATTTTCCAATCACTACACCCGTGTTTGAGGTATTTCTTACAAACTTATAAGACCAACTTTCTAAAACAACTAATCAATATGTCAATTTTTTTCCCTTTTGATTCTCTGCTATCAATTCTTGGCTTACATCTTCATATGATTGGTATCATTTTCCATTGCTTCCAATCAACTCTATTTGAATATTTATTTCCTGGTTTTCTTAAATAGTCTAACTTCATATGTTTCTTCCATGACAAAGATTGACTCATTTGGTTAACTTTGTCGTTCCACTGTGTTTTTCTTGTGCACAACATATCAAATTGGATGAATAATTTGGGATGTCCAAGATGGTGGGAAGCCATGGGACACAATGTACTTTAATAAGTCTACCACAATTACTACTAAGACTTTGGGACAGTGTTCGGAAAATTCAATGTAGAGGGCATGTATGCCATAGAACTCATTAAATTGAAACTTAAGGATGGAACAAATGATCAAATGGTGAGGGAAGAAGTGGCAGTGAGAGGGTCTTGAATTGAATCGAATGCATGGTTGGTTAGGTGTATTGTATAGACTAAAATCATAGGCAAATTGAATAATGGGATCAACAATTGCAGACAATATTTCTTAGTTAAGAGGAAGATTCTTCAAAAAAGTTTTGGATTGAAATGAATTTGGTCAATGATGGTGATAGTTATGCACTTTTGTGTTTGTTGATAAAATAATGTTTCTTTTTCTTTCTATAAATGCCCCTATAGATTCTTAAACTTGCTTTAATTTTGAACTTCTATACTTTATAATATATTTAATTAATTTCAATAATACTTTTATAATCTAAATCGTACCAAACACTATGTCAAAAATGTCCTACCTTGAAATGGTGAGAGGTATGAATGGAGTGGGAAAGGCATGCTATATGAAAGGCCAAATAACTAAGATTGCACTAAATTGAATCTTGAATATCATATATAAAAAATTTAAACTTGGTTTTGATGATGTTTGAGTATGCTTCGTAAACAACATTTACATTTGATAAAATTAATAATGATAAACTCGGATAGATAAATTATACTAAAAGTGGAGGGAGGACAATCAAGTGAAAGCCAATAAGAATGAGACAAAAGTGAAATCCATAAGAGCGAGACAAAATCCTAAATACCTTGTTGATTGAAATAATTGAAAATCATGTTGTAAAAAAATTGTTTTCCAAAAAAAATATTTCTTATTTTCAAAATTGTTAATTAAAAAAATATTATTAAAATTTATTTTTTCATATATGATATAATAAATCATTTAGAAATTAAAATAAAACCAATTTTACTAAAAGGATATTTATGCTGAAAGACGTACACCTATTGACAATGGGCATAATTAATTACCTTTTAATATAAAAATGGCTAAAAATTGAAGATGCTGGCATATTCTTAGTCATCCTTCCAAATCAATGAATGTGATTTACTCTTCATAACTTTCTTGTATTTTTGAATGCATCGTTAACCTGTTTACTTTTTAACATTTACCTAATCATATTAAGAAATTACTATAGCAGTATATGATTGCCACGTTTAAATGATTAATCTTTGAGATGACCACATTTAGATTTGTTGGATTTCTTCCACTGTCCGTGCGTTTCATTTTCTGGCTTTCTTCCATTGTTCGCAAGCGCTTTATTTTCTTGCTTTTTTTGGCATTCATCAACCACGGTTTTGAGTGGTTGTACTAGTTTAAACTCATTTAAAAAATAATCATGTAACTTCTAACTACACAAATCAGAATTTGTATTTATTTAAGCACAATTTCACAGTTTTGTAGCTTTCTAATCTCACCAGGGATTACCACTGAATTACAACCCTGAAGATTGAGATATTTCAGATTTTTAAGTTCTCCTATTCTAGAAGGCAACGAATTTAGATTTTTACAATAGTTAAGATACAAGAATTGAAGATATGAAAGATTACCTATCTCTTTAGATATATCTTCAATCTCAATGAAAGCTAAATAGAGCCATTCAAGTCGTGTCAAATTCCACAATGATGATGAAAATTATTGCATGGATATGTCATTAATAGCCAATACCCTCAAAGAGGTGAGGTTGAGGAAAAATGCTTCTCGAATTTCTTTCAATCCCTTATTTTCTCCCATGAGTAAAGAAACTAGTTTGGGACATCTCAATTCCTTTGCCAACAAAAATTTAATATCATTGTTGAAAACTGATATTCGCCTACAATTAACCCAAGCTGGGATGTCAGGGAAATGTTGAAGACTTTGACATGCCATCAATACACAATTCTCCTCATTCTCTCCAATATAAATTGCCATGTCGTGGACAACATTGTGAACACTAATCACAAACTAACACCGGTAAGACTATGCTCACAATCTCAATTATTCAATGAATACTGATTACATCATTATATAGGAAACCAATCTACTTAGACAGTTACAACTAAAACCAATAAAGTAAGATTTACATTAAACACTACAACAATTCATCTACGTAACTATCTAATGCTCCATTATTTCCAAGTATCACGCCCCCTTTCACCTGGAATAAGCAACGATTTTCAAGTAAATTTACATATCTCTCCCCGGTCTTTAATACATAGTCATAATCCACGTCTTCGTTGGCCTTAACCAGGCCTTCTGAGATCCATACTTGTGCCATCATCTCCACCAGAATCGCGTCATATTCACTCAACATGGCACAGTAAAGAAAATAGTTTTTCAAATTAGCATCGGGCAAACTATGGTAACTCCATCTCAATCGCTGATACAGTTCTCTATTAATTTGAGGATGAGTAAATGGAAAGTTTAAATCCACTTTTTGCATCTGATTTAAAGCAATTTTCCACTCATCTACAAATGTTTTTCCCATCATTGTTGAGGCTATTACCTTTACTTCCAACGACAGCCCTTTACACTCCTCATCCACCTCTCGCACAATATTCTCTATATCCTCCAGAACATGGTCGTCTTCGAAAGATACTTTCAAAAACAACTCCCAGGCCTCCTCTCTTTGTAGGGGTTGTATTTCCATGAAATGTTTTTCATTTGTTTCTCGAATCAGATCTCCATTTTGAGTTGTGAATATAAGTTTTCTCCCTTTGTTCTTGCCAAATTCCACGCCCAATTCTTTCAGATAGAGTGCCCTGCACATGTCATCTAAAACCAAAAATAATTTCTTCATCTTCATATATGTACACAACATCATCTTCCCCATATAAGTGGAACAGTTGACAAGATCTAAATTAATTGTAGAAGAAATATCATTTTGCATCTGCAGAATGGGAAATTGAGCAACTGTAACCCAAATTACATGATCAAAATCGTTACCAACCTTGTAGGTATTGTAGACAATTTTGAGCAATATTGTTTTTCCCACACCACCCATACCATACACACCAATTATGCAAACATCAGGAGCTTCCAAAACCCATCTCTGTAGCTGTGTCTCGGAAAATTTAATTTCCAACTCGACCAATCTGGTGTCAGGTTCGTCCCAAAGTAGTACATCTTCCTTTTGTGGTGGCACAGACGCAATTTGTTGAGCACTACCAAACAGGTAAAATTCGGTTCTAATCTCATCATGGAGCTCACTAATAGTTGTGCTCCACTCTCGGATTTTTGTAAAGACTTTGGGGTTGCAAAGGAGGCATTCAATACACTGCTATAGCCATGGGCGTTGTGAGCGATGGATCAACTCTCTGGCCTTTCCAATTTCACGTTGCATCCTTAGCCAACAATTCTTCAAAGAATCTGGTGCTTCCCGCTGTTGATCTTGGAATTGAGAGATAATATCAAGCAAGAGCCTCTTCATACGATATAACTGTTCCTCCAGAAGCTCATGGTTGTCATCCAAGTGAATTACATCATCTATCTATTGGATGAGTTGTTGAATAAGTGGAACAAAAATAGAGCTGCTAATGGTGTTGCATGTGGTTCCTGTTACAATATCCATTGCTTGCGCCAACATCAAGTGAGATCAGAGAATAATAAAAAATGAAATTAGATCAGAATATAAGAGACTATGAATATTATGAATATAACATAAAGCATCAAACAATAACGAGCAGAGCAGAGATGTCTATGCAAAATGATGACTGAAAGGCAAGGTTAATTGAAATATATGAAGGCTATCTCAATAGAAAAGCTACCATTCATCCACCATGAAATGGGAAAATAGATGTGCAAGTCAAACATTCATCAATGACTCTCCACCACTCTCACTTATCGTGTAGATCAAAGGTTCTAAAAAAGAAATGCAAGTCAAATACAAATTTGCTACTCACTCACTAAAGGAAACAATGCCCGAGTGGTTTCTCCCCTTTTTTTTCAGCGGTTCAAACAAAACTTCTTTCTGTTTCACCTTTACAAATGAAATCAAGTACACGATGGTGAGACAATGGGCTAGAGTAAAAGTATCGGTGAGAATAAGTCGGTCTTGAAAAGTTAGAGTTCTAATTATTTCAAAAGTATATATAAGAAAACAAATGTAGAGTAGGTGAGAGGAAGTAGGAGTTTCAATTATTTCAATAGTCTAGAATTTCAAAAGTCTATATAAGAAAATGAATGTAGAGTAGGTGAAAACCTATTTTTAAAGTGCATAAATTGATTAAAGGTTTGCATCTCTAAGGATTTGATCCCTCTCAATGCTTGGTAGATTCAGAGTTAAGATGGATCTTTGTGGGCGGCCACATGAAAATTGTAGATGGTCATCATTATGTACTATGTATATGTTTGAGATGAATTTGTTCATTTAAAATTTATGAAGTATCATTTATAATATAGAGAGTACTATTAAGAAGGTCACTTCAAAATTACATGAGGAATAATTTGAATAGTAATAAAGTAACAGTGTTGAACGATGAAAATTGTGAATAGTAATAAAGTAATAGGATGTATATAATCAATAAAAAATATATTTTGATCAATATAAATCCATATTCTTCCACTTTTATTATAGTCACACTTGTTATCTATCTTCTTCAACTTTTCTTGTAGTCGCACCTACTAGTTTTTCCATCCTTTCATATCGATCATATGAAAAAGAAGGTTGAAATCAAAGACCATTCAAATGTTAACTCAAGATATTGCAGTAAATGCCATACCCTGTCTCTCTTGCTTCCCAATATTAATAGTATATTTCTCCAACATTAATCTTTGTGGCTTATGGATTGTTAAGCCCCGGGTGAGTTTTAATGGAAGTTGTTTTTTATTACCTCTTTCAATAGGTGGGTTGTTATGAGGGTAAGTTTCCAGGGTTATACACAATTATGTATGTTCGATGTAAGCATCACCCTAGATCCAACTAAAATAAGTAACTCAAATTCCAAGTCTTGTTGATCCGTTTCCATAAAATAATTGCTTCTTATTCTTGTAGCAACACTGGCTACAATGGGAAAATCTAGTTATCTTAAACAACGCTTATTATGATTTTGTACATCATTTTTTGTCACAAACAAATGTATGGTATTATCAAATGAATCTTTTTTGGAAGAATCCAAAGAAGTATCTATACAATTCATAAGTAATTTTCACTCTTCTGCAATTGGTATTCCATCACTAACACTCATCAACAAACAAACAACATAGTACCAATGGTCACAACTGTTGTGAATGATTTCCATAATTCTTTTGCAATACCTTTAATATATTTAATATATTATGGTGATTCCATCGTAACATATTTAACCTCTTGGGGAAAACTAATGGTGTGTCCTCTATATTTTTATTTCCCACCTATTGAATGCATAACCTACAAAATTGGACTTGTGCATGCTATAAACATTTTGATGGGGGGGAAATCTCCCTTTGTCAACAACAGGTATTACCCTCGATAATAATTCCCAATCAGACCTCTTACCGTTTGGAATAGGTAATACATCCATATTTTGTCCCGACTTCCGTTATTGGTTGTGGTTTTACCAGTTGCGACTTGGTCCACCAATGAAGATGAATGATGAATGGTTATGCAAATAAAAGATGTAGATGAAGACTATGTAAATGCATAGAAGAGATTTAATCTACTTCTAATATATCTTATCCTATCTAGGAGAGAATTACCATAAGTGAATGATCTATAATGAAACAAAACTCTACTTAATACCACACTCAGATAGTTTTCATGAAAGTGCAGGGCTATAAACACATGTATACACATACATAATCAAAAAATTCTAAATCATATCTATGCATACATCAACAACTCATATGCTCAAGATGTATAATATAATAAAGAATAACATTATTGCAAGAGGAACATATATTGCATAAGAAAAGTCTATAAGAAAATATGTCCATAGAACCCATGTGAACAATATACATTTTGCTTGAAATAGTTTGCAACAAAAGAATAGTTTGTTGGAATATTCACCAATACTGAGGGGGGGTGAATCGGTATTGAACACTTTTTACCATTTTTAATCACAACATGTAAACATTAACTTATCAACAATGTATCATTTATGATTGCATTCAATATATCATGAACATATAACGAGAGATACATAGTACACAAGAATGTTACGTGGAAACCCAAATGGGAGAAAACCATGGAAAGTTTTTTAATATATATATATTGAATATTACATTCATTGGAAGCACCAACTTCCAAAATTTTCCAGAACCAACTGGAAGGAGGAACCAACCCCCTATTTACAAGCTCCAACTTGAAGGAAGCTACAACTCCCTAAATTCTCCAGCTCCAACTGGAAGGAGGCTCCAACCCCCTCATTTACAAGCTCCAACCTGAAGGAAGAAATGACTCCCTAGATTCTCTAGCTCCAACTGGAAGGAGGCTCCAACCCCCTAGTTTTATGAGCACCAACTCAAAGGAAGTTGCAACTCCCTGCAAGCACCAATCTGTTATCTTAAGACACCAATCTTCCCGTACACCACCCAACCTCCTAAAAATATAAATAAGAGACTTAACCTATCATTGTTATTGTCACTGATATTGATGCATCATCATTATCAAACCAGACTCAACATGCCATTGTTACAGTCATTGATACTGATACATCGTCATCTTCAAACTAGAATCAACATGTCATTGTTACTGTCACTGATACTGATGCATCATCGTCATCAAAAACAGATCCACCACAAATTATACATCAACATCATCAAACTGGGTCCACACGGGTCCACATATAAAACCCAACATCACTTCTTAAATATGCATACAAAGTTGCTCAAAACTGTACCTCAAATATACAAACTTGTAAGATTCACTACAAGCTCAATTTTCTATTTTTGATTCTGAAACTTGAACCTCAGATATTAGAATTTTCTCTCCTTTTGATGCAACAATTGTAATTCAATTTGGACCTACCAAGCTTCATATATAATTGTTTTATCTCGAACACGTGTTTGGGACTAGTTTTTGTATTAGTCACAAACCCTAACTTTTAACAATTATAACTCCATACTTGTAATGAATCAAGGTACAAATATTGTACCCAATCTTATTTAATATCTTATTTGAAATTCCTCCAATTTTTTCTCCTAGAATCGTCCCTAAAAAATATTTATAGGAAACTGGCAGACCTTCCTGAATTTTGGCCTATTATGGAGATCGAACTTGCAAAGCATGCCACACCCTTAATATTTTATATCTAATTCTAAACCTCACACAAAAACTACTATGGACTGTAGTCTTTCCAATGCAATTGGTCTCATAAATTTGGATCGTCTATGAAGAAGTTATGATTGTTTTACCTGAAACACTTGTTTGAGACTAGTTACAGGACTAGTCTAAAACCATATCTTCTATAGAGTGTATCTCCAAAATTAAAATGACCCAGAAGTTGAAATTTGTACCACAGGTACCTTGATATGTATTCTCAACAAAATCCAAGTTTTTCTATTTGAATCATTCTAGAAAAAAAATTATATTGAAAACGGTAAGATGATCTTTAAAAAACATACCTTAGAGCACCTCATCACAAGACTTCATCCTCTTGGAATTTCACCCTTATTCACTTGATATTCCCTTTGAAATTCACTGCCAATATTGTGCTAATATATCACAATATTGAATGATGAAAATGAGAGGTTCTTAATGTGTATTTATACCATTCCAAGCACCATTTTTACTTGACCTTGAGTCAACTTGTAACTTCTTGTTTGCAACAATGTTTTCTCCTTTACTCGACTTTAGGGACAACTTATAACGTATTGACCTTAGATACAGTGTTTCTTGACAATACTTCAGGGATTCATCTTTAAGAGGGCATAACTCCTCAATTGTGAGTAACCATGTGGCATACCACCTATTTTTGGAGATAGCCTGATGAGGACTATCAATCAATGGATGTTTTGCATGCATTTGCAATGTCCTTCATACTCTTTTTCTTCAATCAACTTCGAGCTTCATGACCACACCTCTAGGGATTCTTAACCACTTAACCATATTTCTAGGGATTCTTGTAGACTTCTTCAAAGCATCTTCCCATGAGAGACATGCTTAAATATACACGATAAGGGGACCACTTTGGAGATTTCTTCAAATACACCCATCACTTCTAGAAGCTTCCAAACTTKCTCCGGGTCTTCTTCTAGGGTTGAAATCAATGACAACCAATTTTACAAAAATCTCCCCTTTGACATTGATGGAAACACTCATGCTCCCCATGTGACCATTGCTCCCCCTGTCTTCATGCTTCTGATCTTTCTCTCCCCCTTTKACATCAATGATAAAGGGTAAATTCCCCTAACAATATACCTTATTTTGAAAATCTTGTTCCCCCTTTATTCTTTTCAATATTCCATGTAGATCAATTTTACAAAAATCTCCCCTTTGACATTGATGGAAACACTCATGCTCCCCATGTGACCATTGCTCCCCCTGTCTTCATGCTTCTGATCTTTCTCTCCCCCTTTCTATCATGTATACTCTCTGGTTCATGTCAAGTATTATCTTCTAGACCTACCAAATATCTCAGGAATTCATCTCTATCCATATGTCACAAAAGTGTCCATGAATCTGCTACTCAACTGCACACAATGCTGACCCATATGTCACTTTACTATTCTGAAGACTTATCCAAATCTATTACAATTGGTTTGCTTCTCAAGTTGAATCAAATATGTCCACTAGTATGCTATATCTTCAAATCAAACTCTACATGTTTGCAACAAGTACAAATTCTCGAATCTATAATGAATATATCCCTTATTGAATACATGCTTGAAATCCTTTATACGATCATGAATCTATTCCTCAAAATTTTTCCAATGATATCCCTCATAATTGTCGGCTGAACTCTTCATACTTGCATGTGGATGTGTTTTGAAAACTGCTCCTTAATCAACCAATATGTCATGAGACATTTTTCATTTCTGTCATCAAACCATTATGAATCTTCCTTCCCAAAATTTGCAACACTTCAAACTATCTAAAAGATAGTTCTCTAATCTATAATAGTTGTTTCTTATACTTCTCCATGTCAAGTATTGTCTTCTAGACCTACCAAATATCTCACGAATTCATCTATGTCCATATGTCACAAAATTTTCCATGAATTTTCTACTCAACTGCACACAATGTTGACCCATGTGTCACTTTACTATTCTAAATATTTCTCCAAATCTGTTGCAATTGATATGATTCTCAAGTTGAATCAAATATGTCAACTAGTATCCTCTATCTTCAAATCAAATTTTGCATGTCTACAACAAGTACAGATTCTCGAATCTGTAATGAATATATCCCTGCTTGAATACATTCTTGAAATCCTCTATATGATCATGAATCTCTTCCTCAAAAGTGTGCCAATGATACTCCTCATAATTGCAACTGACCTCTTCATACATGCATGGGGATGTGTTCTAAAAACTGCTCCTTAATCAACCAATCTGTCATGATACATTCTTCATTTCTACTATCAAACCATTCTAAATTTTCCTTCCCAAAATATGCAACACTTCAAATTTTCTGAAAGATAGTTCTATAATCTATAATAGTTGTTTCTTAGATTCCCCCTCTTCAAAATTCACATTACTGGGAGTCTCCAAGCCAGATTGCTTAAAAAAATACATAGGTATGCTCTGCTACATGATCATTATTCATAATTATGACATTTTCCTCTCTACCTGTAAATTCATCATGTAACTCTGTAATTCATGTGAGTATGCTCTTTGAGAGTTCTTCATTCACTAATTCTTCTTATTTTTTCTTTCTTCTCCAAACCTTCGTGTATCTGATATTAGTATTTTCCTTCATGAAGGACATTATCATGCTTCTAAAATTATGAGTTATGTGTCCATAGTTGTGGAATTTGTAACATTCAATATTGTAGGGAGCCAAATAAATATCTCTTTCTTGAACATTTATTCCACACACTTTGCAATCTACAACTTCATGTCCAAATTTATTACAAATAAAACAATAACTAAGAAATAAAGTTTGATACCTAGGAGTGAATGATCTTCTTTGTAACGTAGTCATTCTGAATGCATGCATTTATTGATCACAATATTCTCTTTTGTTGTTTCCTTCAAAATGATTGAAGCTTCTTTGATGCCTAGATCTAGAAGGTCTTCTTGGAGATACACTTCTTTTGCATTCATTCCTCTTTGAATCTTGTTGATCATGATCCCTTCCTTTGAGAATGTCTACATAATTCTTAGTATTTTATTCATTCTTCTTTTCTGGCAACCTGGAACACTTCTCTTCAACTTTCTTCTTCAATTCTCCTTTCTTGTTGACTAAATTTTTCTTCAAGCTTGTTTAAGTCCTCAAATATTTCCTTAATATGACTTGTCAAAATTTCTTTTCTCTTCTCTTCTTCCTTTCTGAGTGATACTATTTCAGCTTCCAAAAATTTCTTTTCTTCCAACTGATTTTTTAATGTTTCTTCAATCACTTTGGCTTCTTCCTGTTGAACATTTAGCTTGATCAATTATTCATAGAGGGACTTTTTTTTCTTCATTTCCCCTTTTATCTCACTTAAGGCATTGATTAGTTCTTCTTCAAGATCTACTTCTCCTTCTTCATAATCTTCTTTTTCATTTTCAAGTTCTTTTCTCTGTCTCTATAGGGCACACAAAAATTCACCTTCATGATCTTCCATACCATTTTCAATTTATTTGTTTGGATCTGTCTGACGTGATGAGCTTCTTTCTTCTCATTCTATATCAACATCTTCTTTATCTCTATCAGCATGCATTGAATCTATGATAAGAGGATATCCCTTAGAGTAGATATTATGTAACTTATCCCAAAGTTCTTTGGTTGATGAGCATTGCCCCACTTTGAATTTTTCTTAATCACATAATCCATCAAGGATGACATCCATTTCTATTTTTTTGTTCCTTTTTAATTCCTTCTTGGTTGCAGTCCTCGGAGGTTTCTTTGAAGCGATGTATCCTATAAAACTTGATTACCAAACATCATAAACCCATGCCTCTAAAAATAATTTTATTATTGGAATCCATATCTCATAATTCTAACCATCAAACATTGGTGTTCCATTTATCTATGTAATCCATGATATAACTTCCAGTGGTTACACTAATTCTGAAGGACCTGCTCTGATTCCAATTGTTGGAATATTCACCAAAACTGAGAGGGGGGGTGAATTACTATTGAATACTTTTTACCATTTTTAATCACAACATGTAAAAATTAACCTATCAAAAATGTATAATTTATGATTGTATTCAAGATATCATAAACATATAACGAAAGATACATAGTACAAAATTTTTTTACATGGAAATCCAAACGGGAGAAAACTACAGAATGTTTTTCAATATATATCTTGAAGATTACATTCACTAGAAGCACCAACTTGCAAAATTCTTTAGCACCAACTGGAAGGAGGCACCAAACCCTTGTTTATAAGATCCAACCTGAAGGAATCTACAACTCCCCTATATATCTCTAGCTCCAACTAGAAGGAGGCTCCAAACCCCTAGTTTACAAGCTCCAACCTGAAGGAAGCAACGAATCCCTATATTCTCCAACTCCAACTGGAAGGAGGCTCCAACCCCCTAGTTTTATGAGCATCAACTCAAAGGAAGTTGCAACTCCCTGCAAGCGCCAACCTGTTATTTAAAGATACCAATCTTCCTGTGCACCACCCAATGTCCTAGAAATATAAATAAGAGACTTAACCTATCATTTTAATTTTCACTGATACTAATGTATCATCATCATCAAACCAGAATCAACTTTTCACTATTATTGTCACTGATACTGATACATGATGCAGGAGCATCGCGACTACCAAAGTAAGTGTGGAGCCAGCGCATGTGTTTTAAACACATGACATATAAGCTTGAGAACTCTTTTTGAATTTTCATTAAAGATGAAGCGCCATATCCTTCAATGAAACATTTATGAAGGAGCGCCTATTGTATTGTATCAAACCTCGAGCCTTACGCTCTTGTCTGAAGTAGATAGGAGGCATTTACTTTAGTTAATGCAGGTAGATAGGATTTTAATTCCAGAATAGACAATTTAGAGTTCGTGAGGGAAAACGGATATAGACACCCTCCTTTGTACATTGTAAAATTATCAAGCATTCAGGAGAAGAGAAGAGCAAGCAGAGAAAATTGTGAAGAACACCCATGTACAGGCATTTGAGTTAATAGAAGAAAGTTCTAATTCAAACTCATATCTGGTGTTGTTTCTCTGTGTATATTGTTCATGTGCGTATGAATGTATGTTTCTTGATATGCATTTTCTTTATATATGTTGTGCATGTGATTTCATGTTTGGAACTGAAGTCTAAAGGGGAGATGGAATGAGTTTCAATTGTTTCTCTATCTAAGCCAGGAGATTCTTGCAAGTTTTGCAGTTGAATTCATCCGCAAGGAGTGCGTTGATGAAGGCTCTGCAGTTTGACTTTGTTCTCGTTCACCCAGAAGTGGAAATAGGTTGTTGAAGCCATGCAAGGAGTGCGCAGGCTGAAGAAGAAGAAGTCTCAGTTGTTAATCTGAGCAAAAGGGAAGTTAAAGACTGCTGCTGCAGGAAGTGCACAGAGTCTGAAGTATTCAACACTTGGAGAGTTGTTGAACGTCGAGTACAAGGAGTGCACATAGGGTTCCTCAGAAGGAATCAGAGAAGGGAAGTTTAGGAGGCATAGAACCTTTGTGATATCATTGAAAGGGAGTACAGAAAGTTTGTATCGAGGAATGTTCGAGCAGGGGTCTCAAGCCCAGGCTTTGAGGAGCAAAGTGCGAGAAGAAGAACTTAGCGATTTCAGAGAAAACCTCGAGGAAGAGGAATTGGCGACCAGGAACCACAGAGGAGATTAGCGAAGTTTCGTCAGCCGTCAGATCCCGGGGAAGTTGCATAGGATTTAAGCCTAGCGAACAAGAGAAGGATTCAGGGAGTCATCGGGACTTGACTCATCGGAAGAACGGGGTTTCTTTGGTCGCRAAACTCTCGTAGAAGGGAATCGTGATCCGTGAATTCCTGAAAGGATCTAAACCATTGATCACAAGAAGGACACGTGGCTAGATATCCCAAGGATCGTGAAATCGGAGATTGGGGATTCTGAAGACGAGAGCTTGTATGTTGACATCGCGATTTGTGATTTCCCGACACGGTAGGAGCCGTTGATCTACGGGACGCGTGTCCAAGGATTTGGAAGAGTCGGTATTCGGTGTTTCAAGATTTCCGTAGGCAAGTAAATCGTTGCAATAGAAATTGCGATCCTACGATACCCGATCGAGCGTTGAGGAGACGGTGACGTGGGGACAGAGGTCACACGTGCATCGAGATTCAGCAATTTGGGACTTCTGGAGTCAAGAGTCTTGTGCAGGAATTTGTGATTAACGAATTCCTGAGAAGGATCAGGATTGTTGATCACTACTGGGGTACGTGGCGCGAGATCTCTGGAAGTCGGGGTTCGGTGTTTCGGGTTTTCTGAGGACAAGGGAACCGTTGCATCAAAAACTGCGATATCGCGAATCACAATATCCTGACAGTTAAAGTTGTGGGCCCTGGAAGGTGGAATAGGAGCCAGGTGTCATCGCACATCGGGGTTCGGGGAATTGAATATCCCGTGTTCATTGACAACGGGAATCGCGATCTTCCAATCCACGATTTCCCGACAGGGTTAAGGGCCTTAGGGCAGGACAGGTGTCGGAAGGCTAAGCCTTTCCGTGGGGTGGACGCTAAGTGGCATCAGAGAATCGAGAATCAGGGATTCGCAAGGCAAGTGGCTTACAACCTCGTGGAGGCCGATTTCCCGATGGGATCATTTCTGAAAAAGAGTGAAGGAACACATGGGTGAGTATTATATCAGGTTCGGGGATTTTGAGACCCGAGTGCAGGACTGGAAATCTTGTGAGGTCTGATTTCCCGATAAGGAAAAGGGGAGATGGCGATAGAGTGTTCTGTGGGGGATAAAGTCCCAAAAGGGATCTGAAGAGAATTCTAGCTCTTCAGGCCAGTGAAGAAGAAGATCCTGGTGGTAGCAGGCGTGCCCTGGGTGGCGCGTTTGCATCAGAGTGGTATTAGAGCCTTTTATATCTTGTTTCTGTAGCGGAGGAAGAAAATTTGCCATGCCACCCAAAAGATAAAGACAGTCACCTGAAACCGAGGATAGAGAGGTGAGAAAAAGGGGTAGACAAGTAGCTAATCCAAAGATGGAGAGTCAGATACGAGATCTTCAAGAAAGGCTGGAAGATATGGAGGCAACGCAGAGACGCACAACTAGTGTGGGAGATTTGAGTGACTCCGAAGGCGAAGTTGAAGCCGAGCCACAAGGAGAAGTTGCAGGTGAAGATGTAGCTAATGAGTGATTGATTAAATCCATTGCCAGAATGATTTCGAAGACAAAAATGGACATTCCAACTTATGAAGGTAATTTGGATGCAGAAGAGCTGTTGGATTGGATTAGAGATCTTGACACCTACTTCGACTATGAGGATATTGAAGAGGACAAAAAGGTCAGGCATGCTGTCACGAAATTGAAAGGACATGCAACATTATGGTGGGACGAGCTTCAGGCAGATAGACGTTCCAAAGGCAAGCAAAAGATCAAAAGCTGGGATCAAATGATTGCGAAGATGAAGGAAAAATTCATCCCAAGGGATTATCAAATCACACTGTTCAGGAGAACGCAGAACCTGAGACAGAAGCTGATGATGGTGAAGGAGTATACTGAGGAATTCCACAGGCTAAATATCAGAGCAGGTCATCGAGAGAGCGATGATGAAAAAGTAGCCAGGTATATGAATGGCTTAAGATACGATATCCAGGATGAGATGAGTATGAAAACCATCTGAACGGTGGAGGATGCGTATCAGATGGCTTTAGAAGCTGAGGAAAATCTGAGCCGTAAGCCAACACAGTGAGGTAGAGGAAAAAGTCAGCCCAAGGGTAAATCAGTTTCCCAGGATAAATACCAGAATCCCAAGGAGGAGTGGAAGAGACCTCAGGGTAAAGTTGAAAGAGGTGGAACCTCACAGCGAGGGCCACATGCTGAACAGAGAAGGCAGCAAAATGATCAGCGAGGAGATTATGCTAATGAAAACACTCTTCCTTGTACTAGAGGTCGAGGTAGAGGAAGAGGTGGAGTCATCACATGCTACACATGTGGGAAGAATGGGCACAAAGCGGTTGATTGTCCAGATAGAAATAAGGATGGAGGAGAAGCGCACATCGCCGAGGCACAAAGGCAAGACACAGAAGCAAAAGACGGTAGGTCGTTGATGATGCGTAAAGTTCTCTTAACACCCGAGAAAGAGGTGGAGGACACAGTTCATAGGAACAAACTTTTCAGAACCACATGCAAGACCAAAGACAGGAAGTGTAATGTCATTGTAGATAGTGGAAGCACCGATAATCTCATTTCAACCGAGATGGTGGAGAAACTAGAGCTGGAGACGACTGATCACCCAAGTCCATATAAAGTTTCATGGCTACAGAAGGGACATCAAGTGAGTGTCACCAAACAGTGCTTAGTTGACATTAAAATAGGGGGATATAACGACAAGATCCTATGTGATGTCATTCCTATGGATGTTTGTCATTTACTGCTGGGAAGACCATGGAAGTATGATAGAAACGTGATCAATGATGGGAAAATGAATACATATACCCTGGAGAAGAATGGGAGAACACATATGTTACTTCCGATCAAAGATAAGGAGGTGAAACCGGAAGTGAACAACAGGGTACTTCTCATGAGTGGGAAGGAGCTTCTTACAGAAGTTAAGAAGAAAGAAGATCCACAATTCTTTGTGGTCAGAAAACCCAAAATCATTTTGAGCAGCACAAGAGTGGACGATTTTCCGGAAGAAATTCAGGAGATACTTGAAGAGTTCGCTGATATAGTGGTGGACGAATTACCTCATTCGTTGCCGCCAATGAGGAGCATAAGTCACCACATAGACCTTGTACCGGGAGCTAGTTTTCCAAATAAGGTTGCGTACAGGTTGACGCCTCAGGAGAATGAGGAGGTTAAGAAGCAGGTCCAGGAGTTATTGGACAAGGGATTGGTCAGGGAAAGTTTGAGTCTGTGTGTCGTTCCAATGGTACTCAGCCCAAAGAAAGATGGAGGCTGGAGAATGTGCACCGATTCTAGAGCCATTAACAAGATTACCATCAGGTATAGGTTCCCATTGCAAATAATGGATGACTTGATGGACTGTTTAAGTGGAGCCAATTTTTTTTCAAAGGTCGATTTGAAAAGCGCATACCATCAAATTCGCATGAGGGAAGGCGATGAATGGAAGACAACCTTCAAAACCAACGAAGGGTTGTACGAATGGCTAGTCATGCCGTTTGGCTTGACGAATGCGCCAAGTACATTCATGAGGCTAATGAATGAAGTGCTGAAGGAATTCATAGGTAAGTTTGTCATTTTTTATCTAGATGACATATTGATTTTCAGCAAAACTAAGGAAGAACATCTTAAGCATTTAGCTGCAGTAATGAGAAAGCTACAGCAAGAGAAGCTATTGATCAATGTGAGGAAATCTTCATTTCTGAAGACAAAACTCATTTACTTGGGGTTTGTCATATCGTCAAATGAATTGAAGATGGATCCAAGTAAAGTGGAGGTAATTAAGAATTGGCCATCACCGAGAAATGTTTTCGAGGTGAGAAGTTTTCATGGACTGGATAGTTTCTACAGAAAATTCATCAGGAATTTCAGTGGAATTAGCGCAGCGATGATGGACACAGTCAGGAAAAGACATAAATATTTTCATTGGACTGAAGAGGCTGAGAAAATATTCAATCTTTTGAAGCGTAAGTTCACAGAGCAAACGGTGTTGGTGTTGCCGGATTTCCGAAAAACATTCTAGGTGAAATGTGATGCAAGTGGCTTTGCCATAGGAGCGGTCTTGAGTCAGGATGACAGACCAATTGCTTATTTCAGCGAGAAGCTGAATGAGGCAAAGGAAAAATACTCCACATATGATAAAGAATTTTATGCCATCATACAGGCATTGAAAAAATGGAGACACTATTTGATTTCAAGGGAATTCATTTTATATAGTGATAATCATGCATTGCAGTATGTAACTCAGCAGGAGAAATTAAACTAGAGGCATGTTAAATGGGTAGAATACATGCAGAATTTTACATTTGCTATCAAACATATTTCTGGTACTACTAACAAAGTGGCTGATGATTTGAGCAGGAAATGTTTGTTGTTGCAGAAGTTCAAAGTCAAGACTTTAGGCTTTGATGATCTCAGGGAGATGTACGCAGGTGATGCAGATTTTGCAGAGGCGTATGGAGCAGCTGAGAACCCAGTTCTCAGAGATAGAAGTCAGTGGATAGATTACATGATCCAGGATGGATTACTGTTCAGAGGAAATCAGTTGTGTATTCCAAATTGCTCCATGAGGGAGAAATTGTTGAAAGAAAAGCACAACGGAGGCTTAGCAGGGCACTTTGGCCATGAAAAAACATTCGCGAAGCTAAGCGAGTCATACTTTTGGCCAGGGATGCGGTCAGAAGTTAAAATGTTTGTTGACCGATGTAGAATTTGCCAACATTCTAAGGGAAGGAAGCAGAATGCAGGTCTTTATCAGCCATTACCCATACCAGAAAAGCCATGGGAGGCGATTAGCATGGATTTCATACTAGGATTGCCAACGACGCAAAGAGCACATGATTCCATCTTTGTGGTAGTTGACAGGTTTTCAAAGATGGCACATTTTATTCCATGTCAGAAGACCAGCGATGCGACTCACATCCCAAATTTATTTTTCAAAGAGGTTGTTAGACTTCATGGACTGCCGAAAAGCATAGTTTTAGACAGGGATACCAAATCCATTGGAAATTTCTGGAGGACACTCTGGAAGAATATGGGAACTAACTTAATGTTCAGTTCTGCCTATCATCCACAAAGAGATGGGCAGACAGAAGTGGTCTAGGAGACTTGCTGAGGAGTTTAGTTATGGAGCACCACAGCAGCTGGGATAGCGTATTGCCACAGGCAGAATTCGCCTACAATGATTCGATGAATCAAAGCACAAGGAAAAGTTGTTTTGAAATAGTATACGGAAGACAACCGAAAGGTGTTTCGGAGTTGAGGAATTAGGAACAAATAATGACTCAGAGCGCAAGTGCTGAAGAATTCACTGAGATGATGGGGGAACTTCACAGCAAGGTGAAGCAGCGACTGACAGAATCGAACCAGGAGTACAAGCACAGAGTGGATCAACATCGGAGATAACTTCAATTCAAAGTTGGTGATATAGTTCTGGCACATCTAAGGAAGGAAAGGTTCCCAAGGGGAACATATAACAAGCTGAAAATGAAGAAAATTGGGCCATGCAGAGTCCTAAAGAAATTGGGAGAGAATGCTTATGAGATTGAATTTTCGGATGAGATCGAAATATCTCTGACATTCAATGTCTCAAACTTATATCCATATAAGGCTGAGGAAGAAGGAGCTGGAAATGATGAACAACCAGAAATCCAGTGGCAGAAGCATATGCTGATTGCAGAGAAGCCACAGATGGAGCGTATACTTGACAAAAGGGTGAGCAAAAAGACTAGACAGAAGCAGTATTTTGAGTATCTGGTCAAATGGAAAAATCATCCAGTGGAAGATGCCAGCTGGGAGATAGAAGCAATGATTCAGAGGCATGGATAGACCATGCAGGAGCTCATGGAAAGGAGCCCATGAAATCTTTCAAGCAGGGGAGTATGATGCAGGAGCATCGCGACTACCAAAGTAAGCGTGGAGCCAACGCATGTGTTTTAAACACATGATATATAAGCTTGAGAACTCTTTTTTAATTTTCATTAAAGATGAAGCGCCATATCCTTCAATGAAAATGATGGAGCGCCTGTTGTATTGTATCATACCTCGAGCCTTACGCTCTTGTCTGAAGTAGATAGGAGGAATTTACTTTAGTTAATGCAGGTAGATAGGATTTTGATTCCAGAATAGATAGTTTAGAGTTCGTGAGGGAAAACGGATATAGACACCCTCCTTTGTACATTGTAAAATTATCAAGCATTCAGGAGAAGAGAAGAGCAAGTAGAGAAAATTGTGAGGAACACCCATGTACAGGCATTTGAATTAATAGAAGAAATTTCTGATTCAAACTCATGTCTGGTGTTGTTTCTCTGTGTATATTGTTCATGTGCGTATGAATGTTTGTTTCTTGATATGAATTTGCTTTATATATGCTGTGCATGTGATTTCATGTTTGAAACTGAAGTCTGAAGGGGAGATGGAATGAATTTCAATTGTTTCTCTGTCTGAGCCAGGAGATTCCTGCAAGGTGTGCAGTTGAATTCATCCGCAAGGAGTGCATTGATGAAGGCTCAGTAGTTTGACTTTGTTCTCGTTCACCCAGAAGTGGAAATAGGTTGTTGAAGCCGTGCAAGTAGTGCACGGGCTAAAGAAGAAGAAGTCTCAGTTGTTAATCTGAGCAAAAGGGAAGTTAAATACTCCTGCTGAAGGAAGTGCGCAGAGTCTGAAGTATTCAACACTTGGAGAGTTGTTGAATGTTGAGCGCAAGGAGTGCGCATAGGGTTCCTCAGAAGGAATCAAAGAAGGGAAGTTCAGGAGGCATAGAACCTTTGTGATATCGTTGAAAGGGAGTACAGAAAGTTCATATCAAGGAAGGTTCGAGTGGAAGTCTCAAGCGCAGGCTTTGAGGAGCAAAGTGTGAGAAGAAGCACTTAGCCATTTCAGAGAAAACCTCGAGGAAGAGGAATCGGCGGCCAGGATCCACAGAGGAGATTGGAAAAGTTCCATCAACCATTAGATCTTGGGGAAGTTACGCAAGATTTAAGCCTAGCGAACAAGAGAAGCAGTCAGGGAGTCATCGGGACTTGACTCATCAGAAGATCGGGGTTTTTGCGTTCGCGAAACTCTCATAGAAGGGAATCATGATCCGTGAATTCCCGAAAGGATCTCAACCATTGATCACAACAGGGACACGTGGCCAGAGATCCCAAGGATCATGAAATCAGAGATCAGGGATTCTGAAGATGGGAGCTTGTATGTTGACATCGCGATTTACGATTTCTCGACACTGTAGGAGCCGTTGATCTGCGGGACGCGTGTCCAAGGATCTGGAAGAGTCGATATTCGGTGTTTCAGGATTTCCGTAGGCAAGGAAATCATTGCAATAGAAATTGTGATCCCGCGATACCCGATCGAGCATTGAGGAGACGGTGATGTGGGGACAGAGGTCACATGTGCACCAGGGTTCGGAAATTCAGGACTTCCGGAGTCAAGAGTCTTGTGCAGGAATTCACGATTAACGAATTCCCAAGAGGGATCGGGATCATTGATCACTGCTGGGGTACGTGGCGCGAGATCCCGAGAAGTTGGGGTTTGACGTTTCGGGTTTTCTGAGGACAAGGGAACCGTCGCATCAAAAACCGCAATATCATGAATCGTGATATCCCGACAGTTAAAGTTGTGGGCCCCGGAAGGTGGAATAGGATTCAGCTGTCATCGCACATCAGGATTCGGGGAATTGAATATCCTGTGTTCATTGACAACGAAAATCACGATATTCTGATCCGTGATTTCCTGACAGGGTTAAGGGCCTTAGGGCAGGACAGGTGTCGGAAGGCTAAGCCTTTCCATGGGGTGGACACCAAGTGGCATCGAAGAATCGAGAATCGAGGATTCGCGAGGTAAGCGGTTTACAACCTCGTGGAGGCTGATTTCCCGTCAGGATCATTTCTGACAAAGAGTGAAGGAACACGCGGGTGAGTATTATATCGGGTTCGGGGATTTTGAGACCCGAGTGCAGGACTCGCAATCTTGCAAGGTACGATTTCCCGATAAGGCAAAGGGGAGATCGTGATAGAGTGTTCTGTTAGGGATAAAGTCCCGAAAGGGATTTGGAGAGCATTCTAGTTCTTCGGGCAACAAGTGGAGTTTAATTTGTACCTACCAAGCTTCAGATATAACTATTTTATCTCAAACACATGTTTGGGACTAGTTTTAGGATTAGTCACAAACCCTAACTTTCAACAAGTAAAAATTAGTACCTGTAATGAATCAAGGTCTGAAACTTGTACCCAATATTCTTTGATATGTTCTTTGAAATTAATCTAATTTTTTCTCCTTGAGTCGTCCCTGAAAAAGAGTTATAGTGAAAATGGAAGACGTTTCTGAATACCGACATATTTTGGAGAGAAAAGTTGTACATCATTCCATGCCCTTAATATTTGATATTTGATTTTAAAACTCACATAAAAAATACTATGGACTGTACTCTTTCCAATGAAATTGGTCTCGCAGAATTTGTATCATCTATGAAGAAGTTATGATTATTTTACCCAAAATAATTGTTTGAGACTAGTTACAGGACTAGTCAAAAACCCTATCTTCCATAGAGTGTATCTCCAAAATTACAATGAAATAGAAGTTTAAATTTGTACCAAAGGTACCTTGATATGTCTTCTCAATATCCTTCAAGTTTATCTGTCTGAATCATTTTAGAAAAACATTTATAGTGAAAATCGTAAGATGACCTTTAAAAAACATACCTTAGAACACCTCATCAAAAGACTTCATATTCCCTTGGAATTTCTCCCTTATTCACTTCATCTTCCCTTGGAATTTCTCCCTTCCTCACTTCATATTCCCTCTGAAATTTAATGCCAATATTGTGCTAAGAGATCACAAAATTGAATGATGAAAATGAGAGGTTCTTAATGTGTATTTATACCCTTACAAACACCTTCTTTACTTGACCTTGATCCGACTTGTAATTTCTTGTTTGCAACAAATTTTTCTCCTTTACTTGACTTTAGGTCCAACTAATAACTTCTTGACCTTAGATTCAGGGATTCATGAACATACTCTGGGGTTTCATATTTAAGAGGGAATAACTCCTCAACCGTGAGGAACCACATGGTGTGTCACCTACCATTAGAGACAGTTTGGCGAGGACTATCAATCAATGGATGTTTTGCATGCATTTTCAATGTTATTCATAGTCACTAGTACATATGATCAAATTTGCGATGATTTTTTGTTAATATTTCTAGACTTATCCGTCGCAATTTCCACGAAAGCAGAGTTTTTTTTTCGTCGAAATAATTTTGTCGCTCTATCGACGATCCAGGTGTGCGTGGAAACATAGACAAAATTATCTCTCCACATGTCACCACCTTCAAGTTCGTTTAACCCTTTGAATCATCGCAATTATGATGAAACCACGTTGCAAGTACAATGAACAACTGTGGAAATTATGACAAAATTTTGTCGCAATTGCGATGGAAATTTATGACAAGTCAAAAACTTACGACATAGATGTTGTATGTGTGAAAAAAAACCGTGGCAACTTGTGAAGAATACCCATGGCAATAGCAATGACATTGATTCATCAAGACCAAAGTTACGATGAAGATACTGTATGTGTGACGAAAACCTGTGGCAACTTGCGACGAAAGTTCGTCGCTATTGCCACTGTGGTCAAAATGCAATTTTTTTTCGACGAACTATCGTTGATATTGCGACGTTGGAATTAAGTTTAAAAAAAAAAATTAAACGAGATATGGGATTACCATATTACATTGTAATATGGCAATGCCATATTACAATGTAATATGGCAATGCCATATTACATTGTATTACCATATTACATTGTAATATGGTAATGCCATATTAACCCACAATTAATTGCAAGCCAACATGAAGAAATATGAGCTTGGAAAACAATTATTGTTTTGTATGGATTTTGTAGTTAGAGGATGTAAATTTTTTATTGAACTAAGAAATATAAAATTCATTGTAAATTGGTTTATCCAAGATAATTTAATTGAACCAAGGTAATTCATGGGGTTAGAAAATTATTTAGGAATGAAATGTCTCTTCAATGCACATTAGAAAAGGCAAGTATAACCTTTCAATTCATTGCAATTGAAAACCAAGTCATTGAAGCTTTGACATGAAAGAATTGTAATGCATCAATATTAAATCTAATGAAACTTGCAATTTTATTTGAAATCAAAGCAAATTTCACATGATACATAATGGCGGAACCTTTAATACAAAGAAGGAGTTGGATAACATAACACTTGAAACTTTTGTTGGTGCAATCATAATATACCCCAAATAAGATAAGGAGTTGTACATCATAGTTTAGGCATTGAAGTATGATAAATATGATAAATATATACATTCGTTTAGGCATTGAAGTATCCTGCAACATTTTGATTCGGTAATCAAGTTGTATGATAATTATATACAAAACCACATGGTCAATTTCCTTTAAGAACTCTTTGTTTTTATTTGACCATAGCTCTAAAGTTAAACTCTTATGTACTTGAAGAATATAAGGGATTACCTACATCTAGCTCAAATTTTGGCAAATGGTTAAAACCTTACAAAACTTGTATATATATGCAAGTCTCGCGTCTCTGAGATGATTGTAGGCTTGAAGGGGGATTAAAGTATAAATTTCATAATTTTGTTGTTAAGAAAGGAGAACCAAGAATAAGCTCATGTGGGAAGCTTGAAGCTGTAAAGTTGATATACATTTTAGAGTAAACAAGACTAAATAATATATAAGTTTTTATACCATGTTGAAACCTGAAAACAAGATGTAATTATCTTCTTCACTCATGTAAAGGTGCATTTTGGAATATCTACATTTACATGTGT
>JASDQU010509649.1:3282-30055 GCA_032191745.1 Picea mariana
TATATATGATTTATTAATGTATTAAATTAATAATATTTTTATACTTTATTAATTTTATTCATAATTTTTAAATGTATTTATTCATAATTATTTAATATTGTATGTATTATTATTTTTGTTAATATTTTTTATTTAATTTTATTTAATATTTTATTTATTTATTTATTATTATTTATTTAATATTTTTATTTTTTTATTAAATATTTTTATTTTTTTACTAAATATATATATATTTTTTTGTAAGTAAGTGTTTGTATTATATATAAAAATCCTTCTAAGAACCAGGATCAAGAGTACATTAACTGAGTCAATCGGTTGTAATTACTGAACAGCTCCGTAAGGAGAAACCAGTTCAGCCAACCGTATATAGCAAGTAGCAAAAATTTCTAATAGTTCTAGATAAAACCAGACTATTTAACTACCATGAGAGCCACTAGAGCTAAAGTATGGAACAAGCATTGTATAATCTGGAACATACTCAGGCAAGAGGCCAGGCCAGGGTTCCTCGATGACAGGTGTCCCGCTGGCAGTCCACTGCATGTCCGTGGCGTCGTTGCCCTTGTCCTCGTGCACCTGGATGTTGGTGTCCTTCTCCTCTTCTACCGCTACCGAAACTGCATCATCGTCCCCTCCTACATTGCTTGCCGAAGTCTCCTTCCGCGCGAGAGCATTCATGGGCACTGGTTTACCTGCCTTCCCGTCAGAGTGTGGGCTTTCTTCTGTGGTAGCTTTTTGATGGCTGCTCGCATGGTCACTGGAATCCTCGGGAGCATCACTAGAATCCTCAGGAGCCGCTGGAGGGGGAGTGGCGAGAAGCTGGAGAAGGACTGAAAGCCTTCCCTCCATCTGTTGGACCCGGATCTGGAGGTCATTCACTCCATCACGGAGCTCAAAAACTAAGTCATGCAGAATGGAGGAGTGTTCACGCGGTAGATTGGGAGAGGGCGTCTTTAGATTACGACGAGGTCGACCATGGCTCGGCGTCGGGGGAGAGGAGGAATGCTTGACAGAGGGAGAATGCCATGCCGGGGTCCAGGAGGTGTCAACGACAGCCAAACAGTCAAGGCCTGGGGTGGATGAACCAGAGGGCGAGTAGGAAGTGTGAGGGCGTCGAGGGTGCCAAGGAGAGCCCTTACGTGGACGCATGCGTTGTCGTGGCATGGCGAGGCTCGGTGTCTGCAGAGCCAAGGTGGAAGATGAAGATCGCCCGAAAGACCATGAAAATCATAGAGCCGGAGTCGAAACCAAACAACCAGGCGATAATGCAAAACGAATTCTGCATAGCTCTATGCATAGAGGTGGTCGAGGGGGGTTGGGTTAATGCCCCTCCCATCAGTTTTGAATGCAATTTAATGCCCGAGGGTGGTGGCTGCAGTGGGCACGAGCCGAGCACATGGCTCCGTGCTCCGCTGGCCTCCCCCTTCGCCCATAGCCTACCATGTGGACCGCAATACCACCCCATCCGGGGATTTTTTTTTTTTTTACTAAATATTATTATTATTATTTTTTATTTTTTTTTGTTTTTTATGTAATATTATTATTATTTTTTATCTAATATTTTATTTATTATTATTTCTTATTAATTATTTAAATATTTATAATTTTTTATAAGTTATAATTTATTTATTATTAATATCATTTAATTAATTTGAAAATAAATTATTATTAATCAATATTTTTAATTATTTATTTAAATTTAATAAATTATTATTATTTAGTTAAAAAATTAATATATACATAATTTTTAATTATTTTTTATTCTTTATATTTATAATGTATTATTTTATAAATGGTTGTCGGTCGTCAACTAGCAACAACCACATTAAGTAAAAAGTGGTTGATATACGCCGATGAGAACCATTAATTAAAAAAAGTGGAAAATGACGCCGATCGGCGTATACTAACCACTTTTTACTTAATGTAGTTGTTGCTAGTATAGGTTTTGTCCAAGAATTTAGTTAATGAAAAACTTTTCAATGGCCTGTCAACTTCTTTACGCAAACTTCATTGTTTGTGGAATCCATGTCATTTATGCTCACTTTTTTGAATTGTTTTAAAGGTTCTAATATGTAATAATCAAATATGGATAGACATCAATGAAAATATATATTAATTATATAAAAGAGTTTAAAAATAAAGAAGCAGGTTTTGTACCCACAATTTAAATATATTAATAAACTATTTTTTGGTTAACTCAATTTTCTTTGGTTAGAGTGCAATAATTTAATGCTCAATAAACTAAATTCCAGTTTGGTGTTGTAAGTGGAAACAACCTTTAGATTCTGGAGGTTTTCCACCACAATTGTCCCGACTGTACCATTTTCTATGCTATCATAGATTGTCAATTCTATTCCTTTCCATCAAAACTATGGGAGTCAAAATTAAGAGTTTATGCCATTTGAAAATAGATTTATATTATGAAAAAAATAATAAAATTTAAACAAGAAAACCTAACATGTACATCTATGGAAGCTAAAATTAAGAGTTTATCCAATTTGAAAATAGATTGAAAATAGATTTATATGATGAAAAAAATGATAAAATTTAAACAAAATAATCAAACATGTACATCTTCGTTGGGCCACTGATATAAAAATATTTCGATGATGAAAATGATATGCAAACAAAACTGTGAAAATGTAAGAAATGCATGTGCAATTCCATCAAGCCATTGATGTTGCCGAAAGCACTAAATAGTTTGAGAAGGGAGGGTATAGAAATGATTGTTAATCTCTTACCAATGTTGCAGTATGCCTTTGTATCACACATAGCAACAAAGTTGCAGTAGACATAACAAGTGTCTGTCATTGTAGGTCCTCTCTTGCGTCTCTGGTCCTATGCTCTTTCTCTATGTTGTGTCTTTGGGCTTGGGCTAGGTTATCGTGGGTCTATTGTAGGTGGGTGGTGGCTTTCTTTGTCCCTTTGTCGTGGTGCCAAGAAAATCCAAGTTTTGGTTATTAGTCTTGAACTCCACATCCTTGTGATGACATATATTTTATATAGGTTATGACATATATATAATTGAAATATATGTAATATTTATATTTATGCACAAAGATTCCAATAATTGAAATATATATCAACATATATAGTGTTCTTTTTAAGTGCCCTTTATCTGTCTTTATTTTCCTTAGAATGATTGATAAAGATTTAGATTGCATTTGAGCAAGGGTATGATGATTTGGGAGCATGCCCAAGGAGTTGACTCGTCTACCCTCGACAACATGGGAATGCCAGAGAGGTTGGACGACCCCATCAACACACTCACAAAGAGTCACAAGGATCGCCACAAAGATCGCACAAGGAAAAGGGGCACACGCTCAAGGATGGGACATGTTGGTCCAACAAACGAATGAATGATGGGTGCGTGAGCTTTAAATGAGAGCACCAAGTCCACATAAGGGAACGACGAGTTTGTTGAGTGTGGATTTGTGAAGGGGTGCAACACACCCAAAAGACACAACATCTTCTTTGTTTCTTTTTTTTATATATATTAATATATGACATTACTAAAATAAGTATATGACATTATCCCCTTGTTGAATTGCTATATCTTAAGAACCTTTATCTCATTTGCAACAAATTTCAAAATTTAATAGACATCAAACATTAAAAAAAAAATACATTTCTAAAGATAAAATGTTCAAATCTCTTGTCTCTTCTCAAAATGCTAAAACATCGTGAAAGTTGATTCATCATGAAAGTTGATTCTAGAACAATCAATATCAATAAATTAATACATGATCCAATAATAACATACTGTTAACAATAATAACATAATGTTAACAAATTATGTTATATTTCAAAAACATAAATTTTAAAGTGTTAATAATCTAAAGTAAAATAATGCTTGAAATAAATAATTCCAATATAAATACAAAGTTAAATGAAAAATAAATGCTAGATACATGAACAAACCTAAATAAATTTTTAAATAATTAAATTCATGAAATTAATAATCAACTTAGCAAACTTTGAGTATGAGATGATTGATCAAAATAAATAAATACATCACACACATATACAACAATTAGATAAACAAAAAAAACTGAAAACTAATCATAAAATAAAAAACACATATACAACCATTAGATAAACAAAAAAAAACTGAAAACTAATCATAAAATAAAAAACACACTCGTGAGAAAAAAATAAATATAAATATAGTCAAATAAATATTTATTCATTAATAAAAATTTCAATATAAAAATAATAACATAAATAGTTCTGAAAATAGATTTTGGATTCCTATAAATAAAATGTTTCCATGCCCATATACCATTTACAACAATATAAATTATATAACATTCACAACCATATAAATTCAAGTGTGATGAAGCCCAAAACAATGCAAAGTCTTTTGCCATCAAATATTTTAAAATGTCACGAGAGGTTATGTTGACAAAACCTCAAATATATCTAGATCTTACCAAATTAAAATTAGTGTGCCAATATCGTGTTTCTCTTTATCTAGTTATTCTTATTATGTAGCATAAAAGTAAAGTGTGTTTGTGTGCCTAGTTCTTCTTATACTTCTTATTATGTAATATAATATAATGTTAGAGATAATGTTTAATTAATCTTACATATTAAAGTTTAGGGATTGGATTGGATTAGTTGGAGGAAGTTGAGATATTCTCTCAATTTTTCCCTTCAAAAATGGAATAAGTTGAATTTCACAACACCTATTTAAGTGTTATGTATCTCTGCTTAATGAGTGCAATACAATCTATTATTTGTGTGTATTTTATATCTCTCTGCTTTCATGAATTTTAAACTGGTATTAGAGCTGAGAAGAGAGGGTGATACAGTCTTGTATCAAATCGTCAATGGCATGTGCATCTGAGAGGACGTCATTGTTGTTTACATTCAGTCGTATGCTGAAGGGTTTGAAAGGGACGTACGGTAGATGAGTTGTCCATGAGGATTGAGAAAAAGCAGGCCATCTGAAGATTCGACATGTATTGGAGGCCGCAACATAAGTTTCAGAAATCGTGACTATAGAATTCGTTGTTATTGATTGTTGTGTGGAGCAGGCATGAAAGAACACGGATTTTAGAGAGAAGAGAGAGCCATCACATAAGATGTATCCAACATAAGTTTGCATCTGAGTCAAACGTTCACTACTGGAACTGCTTTGATCTAGATCTACAAATGTTGTTGAACCTCGATCAATGATTGTGTAAATGCGGAAGGATTGGTTTCATCACAGGGCATATAACTTTTGAATTGGAAGAGGAGCCATAGCTGTTGTGAGAACCACCGTGAGCGTAGGAACAAGCATCGTATCCATCATCTGCGTGAAGGAGCAAACATCTCTCAAAGAACAAAGTAGAGATCGTAGCAGATTCGAGGAAATGAAGTCGTGATCTGAGAATCAAAGTGCTACTATTTACGTAGAAGAGAGATGTCATTTGTGTGGCTCAAGAGAGGCGCCTTCCTGTACATATCAGTGAATTAATTCTGCCGAATGATCATAGCTTTCATTTTGTGAAAATAATTGATGTTTATTTATTTTTTGTTAAGAGAAAATTGCTCTATTGAAAAGCATTTGAAATGTATTGAAGAAGGAGTTGAGTGTTGCCCATTATCTAGATGGGAGAAAAGCAAGGAAAGGCCCCAGACTATTCGAACAAGTATGGAGTGATTCTGATACACTGTTGAAGGTTTACCTCATGATGAACGAAAAATAAAAGATTCTTATTACTTGGAAGCCGCCATAGATGGCATGTTTTTATACTGATATATATATATATATGTGTGTTTTTTTTTTTTTTTAATTGATTTTTTTAATAGTGTTTAAAGTTTTTTTTATGTAAATGTTTATGTAAACTAGGAACTCTTGTATCTTGATATAGGCTGGCAGCCCCAGTTTCAAGAACAATTGTTCTTATTCGAAGTCATCTTGTATACTTGAATGTTGGGGACATTTTGTATCCAAACTGCTCTTGTAGACACTGACGGATAACCGAAAGCAGAAATTCGGCAAATGGATTCATGTTCATAGAATGCATCAATAATTGACATATTTTCTCATGGAAGCCCCGGTGAGCCGAGATTGTCAAAATTGTCAATCGTACAAGTGCATGAATGATGATATGAAACATTTATACTTTAAAAGAGTTGAAAGGAAAGCTCGAAGAAGAGGAAGAGAAAGAGTGGAATCCAGAGACGTTAGAGTGGGTGTATGTGTTGATGAGGATCATGCCAGACAAAGTTTTGTAACATTTTCTATTATGTAATTTATGAATTTTTGTAATGCAGGCATTAACCAGGGGGGGTGTTAGAGATAATGCCTAATTAATCCTACATATTAGAGTTTAGGGATTGGATTGGGTTAATTGAAGGAATTTGAAATATTATGTCAACCTTTTCCTCCAAAAATGGAATAAGTTGGATCTCACAACACCTATTTAAGTGTTATGTATCTCTATTTAATGAGTACAATACAATCTATTATTTGTGTGTATTTTATGTCTCTCTTCTCTCATGTGTGTATTTTAGTGTGCCAATCCCGTATGTGTCTTTACCTAGTTCTTCTTATTATGTAGCATAAAATTAAAGTGTGTTTGTGTGCCTAGTTCTTCTTATTAAGTAGCATAAAAGTAAAGTGTCTTTGTGTGCTCTTCGCTGGAAAATGAAGTAGCATGCAATGAAGAAAAATTTTGGTCGGGGACTGATCTTTCACTAGAGTAATTCGAGATCTACCACATTCATTCGCTTCCTAGTCTTTTGACTTACTCTTGACATTAAAATTATGTGTTGGCACACTAACTTTGTTGGAAATTGAATGTATTCCAAATTTTTAAATTTTTAACGGTTTATTTTCTAATTTTTAGGATTAAAAGTTTTATATTATGATAAAGTTTTCATAATATTCTTCATATCTGGTTTTTTACATGGATGTCTATCTTTTGAGGTGATGTCATTCACTTTCAGTGGAAACTTAAAAAAATAGATTGTTAGATTTTCAGGGGAAACTTTAAAAAATAGATTGTTAGATTTTCAGAGTTTAAATAGTTGGATTTTTTTATTTTAATATTTGAAAATTATATTATTAATATTTTAATAAAATGAAAGTAATAATATTTTAAGAAGATGATGTCTAGACTTTTTAGGCTTCCAGGCAAGGATCAAAATTGAGGTCTTCATTGCCCTTCAAGAGCCCTATAGCCCTTCATAGAAGGGTTTAAAATTATTTTTAATGCAAATAAAAATTAATATAAAAAAACACTTGTAAAATTTGAAATAGAAATTATTTTATATTTTTTCATTTGAAGGACAAAGATTTTTTTTTTTAATACATTCACTTTTCATTGTTTTTATGACTCTATGAATTAGAAACTTAGAAATTTCCTTAATAAGCTCTACTTTTTATTTTTTATTGTTTTTATAAGTTTTTTAGTGTACTAGTCATTTCCAATTCCCCTATATCTTAGCAATAAAAAAAGAATGTTAAGAATCGTTTTTCTCTAAATCTTAGTAATAAGAAAAAGAATGTTACCAATTTTTCATATGTCAAGTCAATTCAAAAAAATAATTGTTATATTTTTTCTATAATACAATCTTATTTTTATGGAGCTCATGCATGCATGCATATTCTATTTATTAAACTCACATAGATGAAAAATCAAATGGTGGATTTTCTAAATACCAACAACAATCAATGTTGTGAATTGGAAGTGAATTCTTTAAACACCAACAAAAAGTAATAAATTATAAATTGGGAGATATATTACTACATAATATAAGTCAATTTCTTTTGTTGACAACCTTTCCCAAGTTGCGGATCTTTGTTTTGTTGTAGGTTTATCTTTATTCCATGTTATTGAAATCTAGCAGGCTCATTTATTCTCCACAATATTGTTTCGTTTTAGGGAAATGTATATTCTTATTCGAACTATTACCTACGCCTTGAGGTGGAGAGCTCCGTAGAAGAACCACCAATAAAAATATAGTTGATTCAGTTCATAATTTCATGCTTAAGGTGTCGGTGGCTCTTGCTCCCGTGAGCAACTCTTACTGAACCTTCTTATTTACCTTTTTGTTTCTATAAAACGTATGTTTGGGATCGCCGGTTTGTGGGTTTTTTAACTGATCCTTATCAATCATAAATGCCGAGTAGCAATTCCCCCACTTACATTAGAGAATATCAAATTGGTATCTAAGCTAAGTTTGAATCTAGGTGTGAGTAAATTCAATTCCATTATTGAATAAATTCTTTGTGTAATGAACAACTAAAAAATGAGATATAAAATACAATTCTGTATGGTAATGTTGAGTTCATAATGGAATAAATTATGTTTGTAGCTAATAACTGAGATATAAAATACTTTTAGTAGTAAAGTGAAATGAGATGTAAAATACTTTTAGAAGTAGAATATTTGTATTTCTGTATGGTAATGCTGATTTTATGATGGAATAAATTATGTCTGTAGCTAATAAATGAGATATAAAATACTTTTAGTAGTAAAGTGAAATGAGATGTAAAATACTTTTAGAAGTAGAATATTTGTATTTCTGTATGGTAATGCTGAGTTTATGATGGAATAAATTATGTCTTCAACTAATAACTGAGATATAAAATACTTTTAGATTCAAACTAAATGAGATATAAAACGCTTTTAGAAATAGAATATTTGTGTCCTCAATATTAATATGTGTATTTTAGTTTTTTTATTATTAATTATGTTTTTTTATTATTAATTATGTTTTTTTACTTTTAGTTGATTATTAATTTATAGTTTTTTGATTGATTATTAGTTTATATGTCTTTTAATTTTAATTAATTAATTATGATTTTTTTTTTTAATTACCAAAAAATGTTGGTTAGTACTTGTCCATTTCATGTTTCATGTGTAAAAAATTATTATCAAATTATATTGTTTTATCAATGCTAAAATTGATCTGAAATTTTGGGTTGCCACTTACACAGAATCTTCACCCCCTCATTTCTTCTTCACAAATAGGCCGAGAGTTTCTTCTTCCTATCATCTAGCACTAGTGAGTATTTTATTAATTTGATTTATTTTAATCAATTTCTAATGTTTATAATTTGTATATTAATATGTTTATTTTAGTGTTAGTTGATTATTAATTGTGTTTCTTTTAATTTTAGTTGATTTTTAATTTATATTTCTTTTAGTTTTAATTAATTAAGAATATAATTATAAGAAATCAATTTAACTAACAATTACAAATGCTTAACTTTCCTCTATAAAAGGAAGAAAAATAAAATCAGTTGAATTATTATTGTGTGCTATTTTCTGTCAAGTAAATTAAATTAAAGAAAAGTTGCAATTAGTAATAAAAGAATTGATAAAGATATTATATATATATATATATATATATATATATATATATATATATATATATATATATATATATATATATACAATTTCTTAGATTTAATAAAATGGAATTTGGAAAATAAATAGAAATAATTTGAGTATGTTATTATGGAATCTAATTAGAATATTTTATGGGTGAAATTTTCATATAAAAAAATAATTTATTTTAACATATCAATTTAGAAGAGTTACAACAAAATTAGCCTTTCATTTTTAAATATGTTACTTCTCTTCAAATTTGATCCCTGCTTCTAGGCCCTGGCTACTTTTTTTTTCGCGTATCCTTCACGTGCAAAGACTCTCGAGTAGTACCCACTGGTTTAGAACCCAAGACTTTAGACTTCGCCTGATTACCTGACCCAGGCTTATCACCAATAGTAACAGTACCTTTGCCACAGACTCTCTGTGTTAACCCAAGGCTCAAACCATTCACAGATTGAAACAGAGGATAAACCTTACCATCTACAGGTAAACTTGTGGTCGCCACCTTTGTGAACCCCAAGGGAGAAGAAAGAGGATCATTTACTTCGTGTAATAAAGATGCAATGATGTTACCCCCACCACCTATTTTCATACATAGTTTATCCACTGTGATGAAAATATTTGCTTGCTCCCACACCTTCTCGTCCGCAATGCCCATAAGGGCACTAATCTCATGTGACATGTTTCCGAAAATAGCCACCCAAGCAAACCTCTGCCAACACAGAAAGCTAGTCAAATATTTGACAGCGGCCCAGACCCCAGGAATAATTCCTTTTTAAATGGTATTTAAGAAATAATAAATGAAATCTGGAGTCCAGACCATCCCTGGTTCCTAATCTTCGTTAGTAAATACACTAAGGCTTATAAAGGACCTCGATCGCACTGCTAAGACCCACCAACCTCCATTCCCACTGGATAAAGAGATAACCCTGCCACCCCTGTCAGCCTATACAATAAAGTCTCATAACAAAGAAAATAAATGCCCTCCCACACCCGGAACCGCCAGAGTTGTCAGATTTCCAACACTGACTACAGAAAACCGTCATCTAACCAGGAACAATTAGTTTGTAAAGATAACTATCTGCCATGAGAGCATCTCAAACAAAGGAAAACTAAAAGTGCTCATAGACTAAACAACATAATCTATGAGAACAAATGAATAACGCAGAGAAAGATAAGTGTAGGTATACTAAAAGAAAAATTTATTCATTAATGAAGATTTCTATATAATTAATAATAACCTAAATAGTTTTAGCAATCAACTTGGTTTCCTATAAATATGATGTTTCCATTTTCATAAAGTATTCACAACAATATAAATTCAAGTGGGATCAAACCCCACAAATTGCGAAGCCTTTGCCCATGAAATACAACTATTTTATTTAATAACCACAATAAAAGATGGTTAACCTAATAACTTAATCACATAAATGTATATTTTAAGACCTACAAATATTTCAAAACATCTTGATATGTTATTAACTACTAAAAGCTCAAATATACCTCAATCTTACCAAATTAAGATTACTCGTGTGCCTTTCCCTAGTTGTTCTTAGCATGTGTCATGAAAGTAAAATGTGTTTTCCCTAGTTGTTTTTAGCATGTATCATGAAAGTAAAATGTGTTTGTGTGGTCTTCGCTAGACAATGAAATAGTGCATATGCAACCATGCAATTAAGAAAGAATTTGGTACACATTATCTATGTTGGAAATTTAATGGTTTTTTATTTTTAAAATTTAAGATTTATGCAATATTATGATAAAGTTTTCGTATTTTAAATTTTATAGGATAGTTTTATAATCAAATTTTTATATATTTAATAACTTGTTCATGTTATTTTTATGAAGGCTTAAGATTTTTTTTGTTGGCTTTGTATTTCTCTCGTATTTATTGTGGATTTTGTATATAGTTGAGGATATAGCTGTAATTATTATTTAAATTATACAATATTTTGGAATATTTTGGAAGAATTAAAATGATCCCAATATCTATTTGTTTTCTCCATGTCCTTTTTAATTATAATGTGTAGTTTTGGAGTTTAAAAAATATATTTATTATTATTTAATATTAATTCTTTTAATAAAACAATATTTTCACATAAAATAATTTTGGACAATTTTTTTTTCATTATAAAAATAACTACTAAAATATCAATGAAATAAATAAATATACCAACAAATTAGACAAATAACTAAAATGTCAATGAAATAAATAACTATGTCCACAAATTGCAACTTTGTTAAACAACCATGACCACCTTGAAAGACGTAATGAATAATTTAATGCTCAACAAGCACATATTTTTAAATCAATCAACAACTATCACGACCTTGGAAGACGTGGTGGACTCTTTAATATTACGACCGAAAAAACTAGACATTGAAACAAGTAATAAACAACCCCGTTATGATGTATTTAAATCATAATTGTTTAATACTTAAACGAATCGATGGATTGTTTAATTCGACACAACGACTTTATGATGTGTTTAAACCAATCCAATACACAACCGTTGTATGATGTGCTTAAATAATCCATTGTCATGACCTTGATGGGATTTTTTTTCCAAAACGATGAAATGCTAAAAATGTAACAAGTTCCGACCCATGTCCTTGGAAGAAGTGTTTGGTTGTAGACAAGTATGACATTAAAAGAATGGTTTAATAGTACATAATGTTTCTAGACAAAACGTTGTTTGACTACATAATGTTTCTAGACAAAACGTTGTTTGACTTAAAAAAAATAAAAAAATATGAATGGTTTAATAATAGATCATCATGAAAACATATTCTTAATTATTAAATCTAGTCCATTTATATATATATAAAATATTATATAAATCTAAAATTAAAATTTACTATAAAATTAAAATCTAAAATTAAAATAACCAATAAAAATAAATTTGGTATCCATCAAATCATCGTCATCGATAGATAATCGGATGTTGAGTAGAGTGTGAATCCGTAGCAATTCACATTCGTTTGACTATCCAGGAATATAAAAAGTTGAGAGTTGGTGTGGAGTGATAAACATTAAAGAAGAAAATCCTCTATAAACGAAGACGAGTAGAGCGAGCTTTTTATTGTTCATCGTTGGCCGAGGAAGGATGTCGAACGATGAAAGAATTTTGAATGACGTCGTGCTGGCCGTTCAACTCAGCATCGGCTTATGGCATATCCTCGGTAACACACCAGTCGGGGCTCTCCTACAAGGCCTGATAAAGAGCTCCTTCGTCATACACAGCTTCGGTCCTTTTCCTTACAACCGAATGCAAGGTATACGAGGTCGTGTCTTCAAGGAAGTGTGTTCCGTTGGACTGAGCAAGGCAGCACTTCACCCGATCGTGCCAACGCGCATATCTCCTGAGAAAACTGATATCGAATATCACTACTTGGGAAAAATATTGCGTCTCAAGAGGGAAGGAAGAAAGTTGTTTGTGGATGAGTGCATGAGATATTACATCACAGACAAAATCTGGGACTCTCTTGTGGAAATGGCAAACATGACAAAGAAGCGCCCCGAGACGGTGTTTGTGAGAGATTATAAGAGAATTTGGCTGGGATTGTCTACAGGCGGAGTCATGACTTCAGAAGAAGTGATGGATTGTCTGATCCTTGACAACGATGTTATGATGCATTTAAATCAATCTAAATGGCGTGAACTGCTTTTACCTATCAACTTATCAGAGTCGGCAGGGAAAATACCAAAGGTTTTAAATTTGGTAGGATTATTTTTCCAAGCCAAGAAAGTAAATTGGCTAATTCCTATAGTGTTAACCTTAATTTCAGCCGTGCTGGAATGGCATTTGCCCTTTAGCACAACATCCAGGGTGCTTGTGAATGCCCGGCTCGATCAGTGGCTTAGAACTCTCTCTTTCTCAGTGCATGACATAGGTGACAGGATGATCTGTCAGTTGATGCATTACATACATAACCACATTCCTGACTCCGTGAAGATGGAGCTGTACTACTCATTCGGGTTTTTCGTGGACGAGGAGCCCCTCCAGAAAATAAAATTAAGGAGGGGTGCCAGGCACACTATTTGTGCAATCATAGGCGGAGGTGCGAAAGCCCCCCGGGAACAAGCAACTTTGCTTCCTTGGTTGTGCTTCAGCTCAGAAGAAACAAATTGGACTTTTAAGTGTGGCCCCATTGTCATCGACTGCAAATTTCAGCCAGGTAACAAATGCCGCATATGCATGGCGGCTTCAAAGTTTGATGTGGATTGTAATTGGGATGTGGATTGTTATTCGGATGAGTTTGATGTGGATTGCAGTTGGGATGAGTTTGTAAAGCTAATCATATTCCTTGATTGTATAGGAAAATATCAATTAGGTTCATTGAAATCTTATGATCCTCCATTGAAACCTACTCTTTTAGACTGGTGGAAAGCTATTTTTCCCGTGTGCACAAAGGATCCTGTAGGTTCAGTGCGTAAAGTCTATAGGCTCCACAACATGGTGCATGCTCGCAGGTTTTGGGAATCTATTATGTGCTATGTCAAAAATGAATATCCACCACTGTACCGACTAGAATTGGCAAATGTATGGGTGGAGTACTGTAGTTAATTTCCCAAACGGACACGCGGCTTTGATGTGAGGGTTTTCAATAATTTTAGTAATTGGATTAAGTGTTTCCAGCTTTAGTAACTCTAAATATTTTACTAAATGGTTTTTTTTCTGTAAAATTTTTTGGACATTTATTTGAATTTGGCAAAAAATTGTTAGATTTATATATTTAGATTCATAACTTTCTTGTATTTTTGAATGCATCAGTTAACCCGAACATTTACTTAATCATATTAAGAAATTACTGTACCACCATATGATTGCCACGTTTAACTGATTAACCTTTGGAATTACCACATTTAAGATTAACTTTTGGATTTCTTCAGCTCTATGTGTGTTTCAGCTGTCCGTGCGTTTCAATTCACCAGAGTGTTGTCCATCCAGATAACTTTCTGCTGTGCTAGTGTATAATCCAAGTGTGAGAGATTTTTCAGCATGCTGAATCTATTTCTACATTCATAAATGGATTTTAAACAAAAAAAAATATTTCTAACAAATTTATGTAGCCTAGTAGATCTTAAATAACAAAGAATATTTCTAACAAATTTATTATTATTATTATTCAAGGGTGTCAAAAAACCACAGTCAATAATAGTCAGTATTATTGTTATTCAAGGAAGAAGTACAATAGTCAATCTCACGCATACAATCATCCTCTCCTCTTTTCATAGACACACTGTACTCCACAATATTTTGTCTTGCTCACACACTCTATCCACATTACAATAATGTGTCTGTTCACAAAAGAGTGCATACATATGCATGTGACAGCATGAGAAATTAGTTGACATGTTCCAACAATCTACCATCAACTTTGCTGGGATATCAACTTTGATTGAATCGGGCAAGCCATATCGAAACACTTTGTATAATTATCCATGTAATTCAAAGTGTTATGCAGATACGGGAGCTAACACATTGATTTAAAGATTATGCTATGGGTGGCGGAGCCTTGCATTTCAGATGCACTTTGATTATAATTGTACAAAAGGATGAGTAATGTTGTCTTACAGTTTTAACAAGATCGTTAAAGTGATTAGATGAAGGTAAAATGAAGCACTTGAAGGTCATTGTGGCTGTATGCTTTTGATGTACATCCAAGTACATTGCAATTTTGAGATATTTGCTGCATTTACTGAATTTTTCCACAACTGTAAACATGAAACCATTGCAACTCAGTTTGTTGTAAGAGATTGAATGCTCGACTTCCAACAACTGGTTGAAGAGTGATCTGAATTTGCAAGTCATTCTTCGTGGTTGCGACGCTGAGTTTGGTGGTATACTTGATCAAAGAAGCAACATTCTCTGTCCGTCCTGGCCTACTGCATTTGGAGGTATACTGGAGGAACTTCGATGTAATTTATAAGCTTATTGTTTGAGGAACTCATTTTCTGATTTTCTGTTGTTTTTCTAGTGCCAGTAACATAATCCGTGCCAATTTACCTCATTTACTAGGAATTAGTTATTTTTGTTTTTATGGCACTTATCCAATTCAACCTTAGTCTATTTTGTTTTAAGAAACATATATATTAAGACTCATGCCATGTCCAAAACTTTTCCATGCTGCATTTGGAAACCACTTTAAGTTAATAAGTTTCCTTCTTAATCTGAGCTGCATTTGGAAACCACTCTACCTTGCCTCTCATTAATCTGAGCTGCATTTGGAAGCCACTTTGCCTTGCCTTGTATGGATAGTGGAAAAAATAGTGTTGGGCATATTCATCTCAGGGGTGCTTATTCTTCAATATGTTAACTAATTTCCAAGATATTATAGATATTGGCAGATTTCATGGTTCCTATTTTGTAGAGGTTAGTTAACTAAATCTACCAAAAGACACATTATATTGTATGTATAATTGGAAACCTGAGTTTAGTGATTGTTGTAAACTTTTCCTTTTAACAATAATCAAATACGAATTATCATTGGCCAGTGAAGGTTTCCCTTATAAGAAAGGTTTTACCAAGTAAATCTCTCTTTGTCAAATGTGCATGTTTGTTGTGTTATTAGTCTTGCTCAATAATTGTAATTGTAATTGCTGAAATAAAATGAAATTAAATCGTGTTTGGCTTCGGCTGCACAACACTTATAAATATATCAACAGGCGGTAAATCGCTCTCAAACCTGTCCATTTACTCAGATTAATTAATGTTCATTTAACATATCCTTGAACACGTTGTATAAAATCTTTTTGTAAAGACTTTTAGCTCAACTGGCCACCACCTGAACGCCTGCTCTAAAATCCGACTATGGGCGAAGCCTAGTTCTCTGACAATTATCACAATCCAGGGCCAATAATCCTCACTTGTGATATACATCACGCGATAATATATGAGGCCAATTATTGGAGAGAAGTGGGTGCAGGCATAAACTCTGTATATCAAGGATTTTTTTCCCAGTGTAGTATACAGAGGAAAGTTGTTAGGCTCCATCGGCATTTTGCTTTCGATTATCAAAGACAGAGTGAGACCACTTATTTTGTTGGCTTCTTTGTTTTCTGGTTATCTTATTAGTCCCTGCCTTTAGGCCATGGATTATAGTAATCAGTAGCCGGTTTTTCATTAGTTTGGCACAGAGTTCAATTTTAACCTAAAGTTTTAACAAACATTCATATTTTTACAACATGATTTCATTTATATGGTAAGTTCTGGATTTGAGGTCATATTTTCATTTCAATTTTATCCTTTTATCCTAAGTTTAAGTTTTAAGTTTGAGGTCTTATTTGGCCTCAAACCGAGGCTCCCACGCTATTTCTATCCGTGTCAGCTTGAAACTTAGGAAATGTGAGAAATCTTAATGCACATAATTTTTTTCTGAATTATTGCTAAGGTTTAAGTTAGCATTATTTCATAAAATTAAATGTTTGGGATAAATTTGCTACACTTTGGCTTATTAGAAATTTATAAATTTTCGACACATGGAATGCAAATTTATAATTTTTGGACACACTATGCATGCAGCGATGTGCCATCTTCCCTCTCTTTGACCATTAAATTCTTACCCCTTTGTGTTTTTCCCTTCCAACTCCTAGTTTTGTTTTCCCCTTCCAACTCCCAGTTGCGATCTCCTCTTCCGAGATTGGTAATCCCATGAAAAGAAAATCCTTTCGAGATTGGTAATCCCATGAAAAGCAAATCCGAGACACTTGAATTTCTTGACTGAGTGATGAGAGATACTTTTCCCCCTTCCGAACCCCAGTTGTGATCTCCCCTTCCGCGACTAGTAATACCATGACAAGTGAACCTGAGACACCTGAATTGCCTGACTGGGTAATGGGAGATACCATGGTGAACCTGCAAGCACATACATGAATACCATGACAAGTGAACCCGAGACACCTGAATTCCCTGACTGGGTGATGGGAGATACCGTGGTGAACCTGCAAGCACATACATGCCATTCAATAGAAGATATAGTGGTGAACCTGGAAGAATGTCTATGCCATTAAAAATGCAACGCAATGGAAGATACGGTGGTGAAACTAGAAGAATGTCCATGCCATTAAAAATGCAACGCAATGAAAACTATAGGTAATTTCAAGTTGTCATTAACCAGTAATTGACGGATACTTACATGATTATTTATATTTATAGAACGCATTTACCTTCCAAGGCATTTTTATTTTTACTTTTGTGGTTTCCTGCAGATTTTTGTTAGATTAGCATTGTTCAGTTCACCACAACCACTATTGATTAAGTGGAAAAGTGCAGGACTGTGTGGGTAACTTACCTCCTCTATTTGAGCGTTTGAGCGGCTAACAAGAAATGGGTATCTTCTGGATTTATTCTTAATAATGTAAATCGATCGTGCTCGAAATTATATTCTTAATCAATGGTTTTTTCTTTCTTAATAATTCATGGGCGTAAAGACTCCTAAGAAAGTGGCACACACAAATGAAGGAGAGCCCACTTACCTTAATGTACCAACTTCTCCAACGTACAACAATAGAATACTTATAACTAATTATACATAATTTGTCAGCTCACATTCCGACGCTTTTGTTTTATTATTCTCTCCAGTTGTTGTACAGTCTGGTAGTTTTTTTACACTTAACCATGTTTTATGTTAACCTTGAATGAGGGTTAAGAAAAGAGAATATTTGCACAAAGAAATTTTGTATTACTCTCTCAACCCTTAATAGATCGAGAATGAAGTTGACTCTATGTTTATTGATCCTCAACAAAAACACCAAGTGCACATTCTTTTTTAATTGTTTTCTTCTTGTTGTTTTGTACTTCTCTGTTCATTCCTTTTTTCTTTTGCTATGAATGCACACAAATTGTTCAAATATCAGGATGGCCATAGCTTTTAGAGGGGAAGCTGCACAAAGAGATTTATCAATTGTAAAAAGAGATTATCTTTCTTATAAATCATTGAAGAAATTTAAATGAGAACTTTGAATAAGAAAACATGGAATTAAATCACCGAGGAAATTCAAATAGGCCATAGCACACTGAATAATCCAACTAAAATGAAACTTTCAGGTAAATCTCCTAGACTATAAAAAAGGAATCCACCTTCCAAACAATGGAATGTACATAAATAACATGCCATGTGTTAGCACAAGATTGGTTAAGGTGCCTATATGGATTTTGAGTTTTTGCTAAGTGCTAGCTCCACCCAGTGGTAAAAGGTGTAAGTTTTAAACCTGTGAAGTAAAGTAATGCATATAGATTCTTAAGCAAAACAAAATTTAATCAATGGCTCATTCACATAGTACACAGAGATATTATACCGGAAACCCTCAACTGGGAAAACCTTTCTTATATTCATTATATCAAATTTCACCATTCACTATACAATATATACAATGTTTTAGGTATTCCGTAGATACCAAAACCCTAATCCCTAAAACCGAGATTATTTTTAGTAAACCGCTAAAAATAGAATAAACCGCCCAAAAAAAAATTTCGGGGCGCTGCCCCAAATGCTCCGTCTAACCAAGGGGGGGCATATCTGCCCCCCCCCGGGACCCCCCTAGGAAAGCGCCCAGTGCACACGACACTAACAGGGCACTAGTACGAGGGATCGTCAGACATAGTTGTCATATCTGACGCGCCCACACACACACATGCAAAGAATATAACACATACCCCAAAAAAGGCACTACCTATGGTATGGTTGAGGCACCTAAGTAAAATGGTTTTTTCATCATGAAAGAACACACACTTCTCTGTACATATTCAAGGTTGAAAGGCGTTGCATTTTGGCAATGCTACCCAAACCTGCATGCAAACACAAAATAAGTAGCGCTACGTAAAGGCACTACGTAATATTTCACAGAGGACAGAAGCTGCATACAGGTGCAACACATTCGGGCGCTACCTACAGGCGCTGCGTAATATTATGGCAGAAAACGAATTGTGTAGAGTTATTTTACTAGTTTTGAGTCATTAACTTAAAACTTTGATTGTGAGCAATTGAGAAGGAATTTTTGAAAACTAGAGGAGGTTTTTGTTCATAACATTCCACATAAAAAAAAACTCTCTCAGTTTTTCAAAATGTGTTATGTTTTGAGAGATATTGGATATAGAAGTGGCACTACCCACTATGCACAGTGGCGCTGCCTAATTTCCTGTAGCGGTCACGGATTTTGATATTTGCCTTGTTGGGAGGTTGCCACTTGTCAAGGAGGATTCAAATGGCTTCTCAAGGATCAGTTAGATGTCAAGGGACACCTGGACCTAATATTTATCTCCAACAAAGGCCTCATGCAATGAGGTGGAGACATTTTATTAATGACTTCCAACAAATTCCTGAAAATTAGCAGTTTGTTGGATTTTTGTCTCTTTGATTGTTGCCACCTATCTCCAAGTCCTAGAATCCAATGGAGGAGATGGGATTCGACCTCCTTAGTTCATTTGGATGCTATTTTCTATTTAAATAAGGTGAGATCTCTTGAAGAAAAGGGGGGAAAAACACTGGAGTAGTACTCCTGGGCTGTAGCTTTCATTTTCAGTTTAATAAAGCAGTGAAGAGTCATGGTTTTTCCAGGTCAGAGATTCTTGTGATGTCGTTTACAGAGTTTTTCTATTGCTTAGTTTCAATACCATTTCATATGATATTATTATCATTCCTTCTCGATTTGTAACTGTTTTTGGAATGGAATTCATCCTTTTTGTTAGATGCTCTATTGCAGAATTGGTTATAGATTGTTTCTTGCAGAGAACCGAAGGCCCATAACTAATCCTTTGTTATATTCTATGTTCCAACATTCTCTTTCCACTGATTTTAACAAGGAACTCACTCTTTGCTAAGTGCTCTTTGTATTTTGATATGTTTTCGCTCTATTCTGCTGTCATATACTTATGAATCCTTCTCTCTGTAAATAGTTTTTACCTTGCCTCTGTTCCACTGATTTACATTACCGAACACTCATATTATTTTCATGATCATTTGACTCCATGCCCAATGGACTATTCACACTGCCCAACCTACAAAACCTAAAAACCCAAAACCTTTTAAAACCCACAGTCTGTCCACTGTTTTTGTGCATTATTGATTTATCATTAGTTTTTGTGACATTATTTGAGAGATCCATCTCGTGGTTGGAAAGGGAAGTTTCCAATCCAAAGTGGTTCGAGGTTACCTCAGGATATACTTGCATGCAACCCAAGTCAGTTCTGAGTGCTAACACCATGCATAAACAAAATTAAACAACAAAATGTTTGAATTACCTACACATGAATAGATCAATACTGATATTCCAAGCATATGAATGGCTTCCATATCTACAAATAAATTATCTTGATCATGAACCACCAACTTAAGGAAAAGTAGCGAAATAATGCATGTTATTACAACCAGAAAACCCTTAATTTTTGGGGATGCCTTCTAACCCCATGATGACAAAACATAAATAGGATTCTTCATGAAACCATTGATCGAACCCTGGTCCTCTGATAGATTGAATTCACAAATGAAAGTTTGTGGATTGAATATTGCTACTCTCCTTGTGAAGGTAGCTTCGAGAAGATGCAAGCGAGCCACTTGGAGGAATGTTGCATGCCCAATATTCTTTTTCTTCGTAATGAACATCATCTCTTATGTGGCATATGATTCAATCTAACACTTGTATTGATTGGAACTAACATGTGCATTTGTTTTTGTAGGATGCTGAAAATCTAAAAAAATCAACGGTGGAAAAAGAATGTAGTATGCACTTGCTCTCACACTAGAAAGGAGTGAAGCGATGTGTGTTGCAATGGAGTAGCTATTCAGTCTCTTCTACCATTAGACACCTTTTACATGAAAATCTATAAATGACACTGTTAGCATGATGCGTAGCATCTGGTTACTTTTCATTAGACCATTGTTACAGTGTCTTAAATTTCCTTGGTTTTCTGAATCTTCTAAAAACAATTTATTAAATAAATAAGCATGATATGCACTAACTTTTTTGGTACTTACACCTTTGTTATTTATACATGGGAGAGATCATATCAGGTAGTAAATAATTCATTCAATTCATTTCAAAGCAATAAAATATATACATCTATATATAAACATATATTTTTATGCCTACGTGATATCATGGTTATGGAACGAGTGTTGTAAGAAATTAAATATTTAAGAATATTTTACCAATTCAACATAGGGAAGTGACATGAAGATATAGTCATGTATCTATCTCAATGATTTCACTCACAGGAAACAACTTGACAACGATTTCAATTTGGAATTCAGAAGCCTAAAAAAAATGACAATATCAAGTTAAAAATCTATTAAAAAAACCGAGTTTCATAAAACTAATAAATTATCAAGTTTTGTTTTGAACTTAAGATTCACTTGAAATTCTACTTATCCTTTTCTTCTCATTCCTGAGAAAAGGCAGGGGCTTACTGCTTTGTAGCACCCCTTGTTCAATATTCAGGGCATTCTATATAAAGCTCCAAGCTTTAATTATTTCATATGGAAACAAAAGTTTTGTGTGCAGTTAAAACATTGTCTACATTATATGTGTTTGAAGGTGGATTAGACACAAGATTACTCCCACGGTTAATATAGGTTTTTTCACAAGAAAAAAAAACATGTACATCTATGGGAGCCAAAATTAAGATTTTACCCAATTTGAAAATAGATTTATATGATGAAAAAATAATAAAATTTAAACAACATAATAGAATATGTACATCTTTGTTGGGCCACTGATATAAAAATATTTCAATAATGAGAATAATATGCAAACAAAAAACTGAAAATGGAAGCAATGCATGTGGAATGAAGCAGTTAGAGCATTCAAGTGAAAACCCTTGCTTGCTTTGTAACCCATTGTGATGTTTAGTGGATTGGTTTCATAAATTAATTGATACTCTATATTCTTCCAATCCATCAAGACATTGATGTTGCCAAAAGCACTACGATTTTTTGCATTACCGAAAGATGAGAGTCACTTGAGAAGGGAGGGTCTAGAAATGGTTTCTAATCTCCTACCAATGTTGCAATATGCCTTTGTATCACACATAGAAAGAAGTGTTGCAGTAGACATGACAAGTGTTTGTCATTGTAGGTCCTCTCTTGCGCCTCTTGTTCTATGCTCTTTCTCTATGTCGTGTCTTTGGGCTTGGGCTAGGTCATCATGGGTCTCTTTTTCCCTCTATTGTAGGTGGGTTGTGGCTTGCTTTGTCCCTCTATCGTGGTACCAAGATTTGTGGTTGGGGTTGGGATGCTAATGTCAAGACCAGAAAATCCAAGTTTTGGTTATTAGTCTGGAAGTCCACATCCTTGTGATGACATATATTTTATATAGGTTATAACATATATAATTGAAATATATGCAATATATATACTTCATATATTTATGCACAAAGATTCCAATAATTGAAATATATATCAACATATATAGTGTTCTTTATAAGTGGCCCCCACCTATCTTTCCCTTCCTCCACTTGGCTCGTTCCCTTCATGTATTTTTATCACGAATATACTCATGTTATCTAATGGGATAACTCCAACGTCTATGATGAAAGGCCTTCAACACCATTTTCGAGGCCATATGCACGAATGTAGTTTCCTTTTAATAATAAATACTACTAAGACTCTTAATCATTGAATTTGTGATGCAGGAGCATCGCTCCACCTAAGTAACCTGCCAGCTAGACAACACATTCAATGCACATTCAATGGAGGAGAGAGGCTCCAACCCTCTCATTTTAAAATTTGAAATTGTAATTAAATGAAATTAAATGTTTGTAAGGATGGAAGAGCCAAATCGATGCCTTTGAACATGCAGTCATTGAAGTCAATTTATTAGGTGAGCTGGAATAGATCTTGAGTTGGGCCTCAGATCTAAAGATGTAAATGTAAATTAATGAGAGTAGGTCTCTTGGAGGGAAGAGCTTGAGGAGCCCCTTTTGTAAAAGATCTTTGTATCTAGATTCATTAGGAAGAGGAGGTTAGGAACAAAAGGAGAGATCTGAGACTCTATTGCAGTCTGAGCTTTTGTAAACATTGTAACAAACATTCAGATTAATATCAAGAGAAGTTTGTCCTACATATGATTATATGTGTTTTATGTGTATTTGATGAATGCCATTTGTGTGTTCATTTATGTTGTAGATGTATGTTAGATTCTGTTTGCAGGGTATAAACATAATTTGTTGTCTGTGAGGTTTGTTGATTTCAGTGTGGGTTCTTTTATGGATTAATGTAAGGGGTTGCATGGCAAAGTGCTAAGGAATTTGCGATCCAGTGCAAGTGTGCACATATGAGTTATGTGTTGAATTTAGGAAAATACGTGTGAGGAGGGCACACTAGAGGAATCATAAACTAAAAGGAGAACCTCAAGGTTATTGAACACCTTGGAGGAAATACTGTGGAGAGGAGGGCACAGAGAGAGACAGAATTATTGAATATTCTGTTAAGCTCTGCTAGGAGGGCATCGAGCGAGTGCAAGGAGTGCACAAGGAGGACTCTGTTTTGAGTTCAGAGAGAAGGGAAGTGTCCGGGAGAAGACACTCACAGAGTTGTTGAACACCATGTAGGCTCAACAAGGTGTGCTTGAGCAGAAGTTGCCAGGAGGGTACTTATATCCCTCTGAGGAGTGAAAGGGACATAGACCTTTGAGGTCTGAGAAGTTGAAGCTGAAGGAGAAAAGAAGATTTGATGAACACTTTGGAGGAAGCACTGTGCAAGGAGTGCACCAGACCAACACTTAGATGAAGTGTTGAAGACAACCACTTGAAGGTCGGTTGAGAAAAATAAGTGTGCAGAGAAGCGAACTGTTTCAAGTTCAAAATCTCAGGAGGTCGAGCACAAACATGTGCTAGGAGGAGCACCAGAAATCTTCTAAGGAAGAGGAAGGACCGAGACCCTTTGGAGACCTGAGTCAATTCAAAATATTAGGAAGGATAGCACAAGGAGCGTACAGGAGTGGACTTATTCCAAGTCCCAAACCTCAAGAGGGACAATGTATTCAAAACACAGACGAGACCCAAGTATCCGAGCTCGTAGAAGAATCAAAGGCCACAACCTTTGATACATTGGAAATCTTCCAAGTCAGGGAGAAATTGAAAGATCAAGAGGAGGAGCGACAAGAGTCGTTAGATCAATTGCAGAGGAAGAAATCTGGAGCATTGAATCTCACGTCCAGACACTCAGAAGAACACACAAGAGGAGAACATATCTGGACCGTTAGATCTGAGAGCGTGGACCAACAAATTTTGGGTCCAGAGGAACGTGCATGAGGTTTAAACCCTTTGGGGTTGCACAGGAGAGTGGAATTTGCGAAGTCACGAAGTCCCGAAATCATTAGGACCGTCCATCGAAAGAGGACACGTGGTGAGAGATCAACATTTTGCTGACTCACAACTTAGGGAAGTTAAAGGGCAGAGTCATGAGGATTCGTGAGACCCGAGTTCATGATTTAATCATAGCTGTCAATCGAATAGAGATCCTGGACCATAGATCTGGTACCGAAAGGTTCGCAAGTTTGGGGATCAAGAGAAGGGGGGTGAGAGGTCCTCCAACTTCGCAAAACGTGAAGTCCCGATACACGAAAAGGAGATCAGAACCGTTGGATTGCAGGGATTATGGACCACTGATTTGGAGAACACAACTTAGGGTTTGGAGTTTCGGGTTTCAAGAGGATGATCAAGAGAACTTCGTCAGATGTGAAGTCACGAAATGCAAAATCACGAAGCGCTTTGGAGATTGGCTCCAGCTCATAGCCAGAGGTCATATGGATTCAGGATAAGGGAGGAGCTAGCACACACTAGGCCCCCGTCGGGATTTCAGAGGTTAGGAGAGTCGAGGTGACTCACATTCAAAGACCCCGACACATGAAGTCACAAAGTGCCTTTTGATAGGCGTGCGATCACAACCAGTGGTCGCGTGGAGGAAGCTTCTGCCTGGTGCTAATTCACGTGAGCGGAGTTACATAAGGACCTGTGGATTTGTTTGTGGGATTCCAGTAGGGAATCAAAGAGATAATATAGCTCGAGGGTGAGAATATCTAGTTACCGGGAGGTCAGTGGACCATGTCGAGGTAGGGGGTCTGCATCAGGTGGTATCAGAGCTGATTGTGTTTGCTTGTAGGCATCAAGAAAAAGAGGGAAAGAGATAAAGGAGATAGTCTGATACCATTAGGTGGTATCAGAGATGATTTTGTTTGCTTGTAGACAACATGAAAAATAGGAAAATAGATAAAGGAGATATTATGTTACCATCAGGTGGTATCAGAGAACATAATTTGTCTCCAGATCATAGGCAAAGGTGTGCAACAGTCAATAGAAAACCAGGTGAGTTGTAGGAAAAGTTGGAGATGCTCGCAGTTGTAGAATAAACAAAAAAATCGTCAGGAGGGAAGGTGGAGAAAGAGAAGGATGGCTACTGAAGGCCATAAGCATGGTCAAGGTAAGGACCAACAGTAGAAAAGCAAGGCTAATATGGACCAAGATCTCAACGAGATAAGAGCACGAATGGAGAATCTTTCATTTAAAATGCAATAGGATGCTAAAGTGCATTGGGTGTATGAGTGGCCCATGAAGAAGAAGGTGAAGTGGCCAATCAAAGAATTGTTGGCCAGAGGACAACAAAGGTTGTTGAGAGTGTGGTTGAGGTATGTTGAAATCCTTAGAGGTGAAGAGGACATGGTTCATATCTGTGAGCCAAAAGATGGGAAGAGTCTTACTGATCATGAGGAGAAGAGATCAAACACAGATCTCATAAAATGTCAGGTGGGAAGTGAATAAATTTCAGGTTTCCAGGTAGGTAATGGAGAGAGATCAGTGAATCTCATAGACTGCCAATAAGGTAGGGTAGAAATCCCAATTTTCCAGGTGAGCAAGGGAGAGAAGACGAACTCAACTGAGAGTTCATATCAAAAGGAGAGCCGATGGAGGAAGATCAGAGGTGTATTATGATTATTGGGGGAATTCAGATATTCCTACCAAACAACCCAGTTGAGGCCAGAGAATGTGTTGTAGATGCAACAATAGAAGAAGAACAGGTAGCATTGACTGTCATAGAGAAAAAAGAAATGGAGCATACATTAGAATCTTCCCCAGTAGAACAAGAGAATGAATATAAGGTGCTCACTACATGGGAGAAGGAGTTAGAGATGTTGGAGGATTGGTTGAAAAATCCAGAACTAGTAGATGAATTCCATGAGTAGACAATCATGCATATTTTGGGAGAAGGGCATTTGAAAAAATTTCTCAAAAATTTCCACCAGGAAGCTGAATAGATGATGACTACAACACCGAGGCCTGTAGCAGAAGATGAATCAGAATTCCAGTCTGGGGAACAGCGGGAGGAAGCTGGAAATATGCCAGCAAGAGAATTGGCAGAAGCAAATCTTCCAGAAGGTGAAGTTGAGCAACATCTCAGTGATGAGACTGCAGAAGAGGAGTCTGTAGCAGGGTGGCTAGTTAGTG
>JASDQU010509649.1:30105-40468 GCA_032191745.1 Picea mariana
AGAAGGAAGCACCAACTCCCTCAGTGTTCCAGAACTGAATGGATGGAAGCACCTACTTCCACTTATACAAGCACCAACTTGTTTGAGAGCACCAACTCTCTGGTTTCTCTAGCACCCACTAGAAGTAAGCACCAACGCCCTAAGTGTTCCAACACTGACTGGATGGAAGCACCTACTTCCACTTATACAAGCACCAACTTGCATATATAAAACTTTGTGTTTTCCCAAGCACCACCCTGCCACCTTGTTTTCTAGCCACAACTAGATGGAGGCTAAAAATCCCATTATTCAAGCACCAACTTGAATACCAGAAGAGCACAGTCCTCCATAGAACCACCCTACCTCCTTGATTATAAATAAATGATCAAATAACCAACAACACAGTTAAATCAATTCTTACCGCTTCTTCTTTGTTCTGTAAATCTGGTCTGCTTCTAACTGTTCTGCAATTCTTCTCTTCCTCTGTTTGTTCTGTAATTATGCTCTACTTCAAGTTGTTCTGTAATTATGCTCTTGCTTCTATCTATTCCTCATATGCTACTCATCTCTAAGTTTTATCTCACAATGCGCATACTGTCGGTCTCACACTGCGCATACTGTAATTTTCCCTTTCTTACAGTTTAACTCATTTTTCATTTAGAATGACCAATCTCACACCGTCACTGCATGTTTGATTTTATATTATATGCCACTTATTCAGTTACACCTTGAATCTCCAAGAAAACACATCAACAACTGAATCCCCAACTGTCCAAGAATCATAATTCAGTTCTGCTAACTGAATCGTAACTGATCGATTACCTGTGAGGTGAAACAGTAACCCTTCTATCAAGTTTCCAAATAACCAACACTGTTGGATTAAATCTGTAGGATTTCACATTTATCTCATATGCCCACTAGCTATGACTCAGCTCTAAACAGGATTTGAATTTCCTGATTTCGCATTTTAGCGTTCCTGTGATGAAGGGTCTTGAAACTCCAAGTCGCAATCACCGAGACTCTAAGATGGAGCTTAGCACTGCTAGCTTCTTCCCCTCATGTGACCATCGTCAGTGACCACACACTGCACCAAAAGGTGCTTCGTATTTCGCAAACTTATGAACTTCATCAAGCCTGATCAACGGTTGAGATCTCCAATGATCCAACGGTCCAGATCTAATCTCGATATCGCATATCACGATTCCTGTGATGAAGAGTCTCGATACTCCAAGTTGCGATCGCTGAGACTCCCAGATGGAGCTTAACACTGGTAGCTTCTTCCCTTAAGCCTTCGACAATGTGACCTTGTCTATGACCATGGGCCAGACCTTATCGCAATTTCTCATATCACGAGTTGCAAGGTTAGAGCATTTCCTTCCTTTCACTTTCCAGTCAGCGAAAATTTAATCCCTTGCCACATGTCCCTATTGGATCAACGGCCAAGATATTATCACAATTTCGCAACTTCACGGGCCTTCATCGTGCCTGATCAACGGTCCACAATCTTGATGATTCAACGGTCCAGATCTTTTCATGATCTCGCATATTGTGAGTTCCCACACCAAGCTTCGTTGACTCCTCCAATGTGAAAGTCAGTGAAATTCCAAACACTTGCCACATGTTCTATGACTCCAATGGTCAGCATTGTTATGACAATTTCGCATATCGCGAGCTCGAACCTCTTTCCTTTGGAGTTCCCGATCTGCGAAACTATGAAACGAAACCTTTGTCATGCTTTGGATGTTTTTCTCCTTCTGAGCTTACAATGTTGATCTTGCCATTATCGCTATGCTACTGATCGTGTTGATGTTTTCCTTCAATGACAAACATGCATACTCTACCTCTGTCTAAAAAACATGCCAACAAATGTGTCAACTATTCTCATTCACAAGAATATGGTTACAATGAGGCTCCAAAGGGATTTTTAACATAAAGCATAAATGATAAAACCTAACCCTAGGAAATGAAGCACCAAAAGTCATGTCGGCCTCTATGGGGTAAGTTGGTACATCGACTTCCCGAGGTCATCATTTTTGCATATGATATTTGTTTTAGGCACACAATAACTCATTGGAAATAAATTTTCATGGAATAGACATGCTTTCATTGCACTCTAGCTAATTCCTATGGTGTGACTGTGGTGTGCCCAAAAAACTTTGTTTAGGGCCTCAAAATGGCCTCGAAAGTTTAGGACCTGAAAAACTAGGAAAAAAATGCCAATGGAAATTGGTCTTTGAGCCAGTGGAATAGGTGGGTGACCACTAATATCCACCTAAATCATTCCTTACCCCTTAGGAATAAATGTTCTCTATTTCATCAAGTGCCCGCATTAGATGAGGAAACTTTTGTTGAACCTGATTCCTCATGAGTCACTTTCCTTGATGAAGAAACTTCCATGCTTTGATGAACCGATAGAGTTTGATACTCTATTGGAGGTTGTCCTTTGTCTTGGTGTCCATGATTCGATCAAATTTCTCTTTTTCAATGCAGGAAGGATTGAGTGTTTTAGGGGGAAACTGCTCAGTTGCATGTGAAGTTTCCACGAGAGGTGGAAAATATGGTTGGAGAAGTTCCACATTAAATACCGAGTGCAAGCCAAGGAAAGAAGGAATACTTGATTCAAAATAAATCTCACAGGCAACCTTGGTGATGGTGTAAGGCCCGTATCAGAGTGGGTGCATCTTCTGATGGGGTCCTGTGAGACGGTCTTTCTGCAAATGCAACTAGACCTTATCTCCCACTTGAAATTTGTGTTGTACTCGATGTTGATAATGGCACTATTTGTACTTGGCATTGGTTGTCTACACAATATCATGAACTTGTTGTTTGACATGTTGGATGCTCTCAACAAATTTATCTACCCGATCAACCTCTGTCTGAGCATGGGAGGATTCTTCCTATGTGGTTTCAATGGGAAAATCTATGTCAATGGGGCAAATGGTTGGAACCCAAAGCACACCTGAAAAGGTTTGTGGACAATAGAGTTGTCAAGGGATATTTTGTATCTATGTTGAGCATAAAGAAGGCGTTCATCCCATGTGCATGGATTTATGGAATTATACATTCGCAAGATATGGAAAATCATCCTGTTGACTACCTTTGTCTATCAGTCTGTAGGTGGAAGGAAGTCAATTTGGTCAGCTTGGTTTCCATCATTGATCATAGGATGGACCAAAAGGTGCTCAGGAATCAATTGTATAGATCATAGATAATATTTCATGGTATCCCAAAATGAACCCAAACATGTGTGAAGAAGAGATTGGCGGTGGCCTCGAATGTGATGCTCTTTTTGCAGGGTGCCAAAATTTTCATCTTCGAGAATTGATCAATGACCACGAAGACACAATCACTCACATTCTTGGTTGAAGGTAGACCATACATGTAGTCCATGGAGATGGACTACCAAGGCCTATATGAAGTAGGAAGAGGGGTGTATAGCTTTTGTTTCTTGATGGCAGGCTTGGCAATGACGTAGGTGGTGCAGGATCTGATGTACTTTTGAACATCTTGTCGAATCTTCAACCAATAAAAAATATTTTTCATTATTGTCACTATCTTTTATAAATCAAAATGTCTCGATGCCTAGTTGTAATGAGCTTCCTAGATAATATTTGCACACTCTCTTGAAGAAACACATAGATGACTCAGATGGTATAATAATCTATCTTGGAGATCAAAGTTGGGAACTATTTTTCCTGTTATCAATGTCTGATAAGAAGTAACAAAGTCAGGGTCATTATTGTATAATGGTGGCCATCCATATGTCTCATGTGAACAAGAGTTAATAACTATGGCTAGCACTGCCACCGGGGGTTGACTAAGCCAATCTACGACATGGTTGGTGCTACCCTTCTTGTACTTTATATTCAAGTGGAATTGTTGCAGGTATATGGAACACTTTTGATGGAGGTCATTTTGTAACTTTCCTTGTATTTGCATGAATTGCAGAGATCTGTGATGAATGTAAATGATCATTTCATTCCCCAGAATGTAATTCTTCCATTGTCGACATCCTTTCACAATGGAGTACATCTATTTGTCATAGTTTTGCTATATTTGAAAAATATTAGATAGATTTTCACTATGATAGGATATATGAAGTGGAGGTTAAGTGAGGACCACACCGATAGCATAATTTGAAGCATCTGTCTCAATCTCAAATGGTCATTGCAGGTCTAGTAGAATGAGGACTGGTGCTAAGCAGAGTCAAGATTTAAGATCCTCAAATTATTTCTAATGGGGCACATACCACACAAACTTAGGGCCCAAGAGATATGAAAGAATCCCAACACAAACCTGTGGTAGAAGTTAACAAAGCCCAAGAAGTTGCGAATCTTGGTCATTGTTTTTGAGGTCGACCAATCATGGATGAATTGGATCTTGGCTGGATCCACATGTACACCCTGATAACCCATAATGTATCTCAAATATTAGATTCTTTTCATGCCAAAAGAATAGTTATACAAATTTCCATATAACCTGTTCTTTCATAGGGTTCCTAATACCTTTTAAATATGCTCCAAATGTTCCTCCCAAGTTTTTTTGAAGATGAGGATGTCATCCAAATATAAAAACACAAAGGAGTTTGTGAATGGTCATAATATATCTTCCATAATCCACATGAGTGTGGTCGGGGAATTATTCAAGCCGAAATCCATGACGAACCACTCAAAGAGGCCTTCTTTCGACTTGAAGGTTGTCTTCCACACATCAATTTTCTCAATCGGCACCTCATGGTAACCTGACTTCACATCAATCTTACTGAAAAACTTGGCTCCCTTGAGTTGATCGAGAAGATCAACAATATGGGTAATTGGGTACCGTTTCTTGACTGTGATAGTGTTCAAGGATATATAATCAATACAAAATCATCATGTCCCATCCTTCCTCTATTATAGAACAATTGGGATCCTACAAGGTTAGGATATTCATCTGATGTGTCCCTTCAGATTTATCTCTTGGATCTGGAATTTGATTTCTTCATTCTCCATATCAAAATGTTTTTATATAGGGCCATTAGGTAGAGGATATCCATGTGTCAAATAAAAATTGAGTGTTTTACCTGACAGTGCAAAGGTACCCCAGTAGGCGAGACAAATATGTCTTTGTACTCCTCGACTATTCCATCCACCTGTTGTTGTTGAGCAGAGATACCCTGTATAGAGGTTTTGGAGGTTGAAATGACCTTCCATTCAAATTTCCATCGAACCATACAAAGGAAAAATCTCATGGTCTAAGAAACCACCTTTCTACACTATTTCATAGATATCAAAGAGATCATGGTATTTGGGATTGCCTCCGATACCCTGAAGAGTTGATCTCCCAAAGTAATAATGACAATGTAGGGCCTATATTCATAAAAAACTTGATGCTTCCACATATATGGTTTTCCTAGAAAAACATCACAACTTCAAGTGGGGAAACATCACATAATACCTTGTCCTTGAAGGGTTTAATGCCACAGTGCGGGCAACATTATTTGCTGGCGTGGATGTCTCGTCCCTCGCTTAGCCAACCGATGGTGTATGTCTGAGGATGTTGCATCATTTTCAAGTTTAACCTATTGAAAACCTCTACTAAGATCAATTTATTCTAGCTACCATTGTCAAAAATGAAATGGAGTGGGGTTCCCTTCACCCACATCTGTGAGTGGAAAATATGTTCCCCTTCTGCAAGCTCCTTTGGTTCCTTTGGATGGACCTTTGTGGTAGAGATGGTGACACTAGGTTTTTCATTAATAATGCGTATTTCCTTTTCTGTCTATAAATCAGAGTCTGAGTCAACATTTGACCATGGGGATTTTGTCTCATATAACAATTATTGTTTGGAGCGACATTCATCAATGTTTTTCCAAGGGATTTTGTGTAACTCACACCATTTTCTAGTGTCCATCAAATTCCCATTACCCTTATTTGTTGATGGCTTGGGTTGGTTATGTTGGGTTTTTCCAACCTGTATCTATCCTTTGACATGGGATTTAGGGCCACCATTACCATAATTTGTTTGTTGCATATTTATAGACCCGAACTCCCTCTTGTTTTACTGCTTGAATTTCTGCTCGATTTTGACATCATATCAATATGTGGCTCCCAATGACGAGATGCACAGAAAATCCATTTTGGTTTGGATGTACATGTGTGGATCCATGCGGTGTTTTAGGACCAGATGTCACACGAAGTATTTGATAGCCATATTGGTGCGCATGGTATGGAAATCATTTTTGAAATCCGACACCATTTCGCCCCTCTCTTGGTGCAGTGGGGTCCATCTCGTATATTGGTTATCATAACTTCCAGCAGGGTAATATTGTTCCTTGAGGGCATCAAAAAACTCTTCCCACGTGGTTCATGGCCCAAAAATTCTCACATTAAGTCTCCCACCAATATATGACATGGGGAAGGGTCTTAAGGAGTGCGAAGGTGATATTTTTATTGTTGGGAAAATTGTGGATAGATAAATAACCCTATAGAATATTTAACAATATTTTCAACATAGACATCTATTTTTCCTTCAAATAAAGGAATATCAAAGTTAACTTGTACCTGGAATGGCATCGCATCTCTAAAGTGATTATTGGTTGAAGGTTCCTTCATTGTTGTCAACAATCGTTGAAGGATCTAGGTGAAATTATCCATCATCTTGTTCCTCTGTCACGACTTCCTTGAGAAACAATTTGAAAGGATATATTGTCCCTTCATCCCTATTTTATTCCACCATTGAAGGTCTCTTGGTCATGAAATATAAATTTTCCTCAAGAGATACAAGCTTGAGACCCAACTCTCTATACCCCAACCTTGTTAGCGACATGCACTGAGGATGACAAAGAAAATCCTACTTTGATACCACTGATCCGGATTATTTTAGGAACAATATGAAGGAAAAGATATAATAGAGATATAATACAAAATTAAAAAAATATATGGCAAGGAACATAGTAATACAGTAAAGCTCATATTCTATTAATGAATGTCTAAAACACAAAATACTATAAAATGCAAAAGCACACAAGTGAGCTAGAATGGTGGTAGCTTATCTCTGAGAAGAGATGTGTCAGCTACATTCATTCACAAGAAACCGGTTACAATGAGGCTCCAAAGGCATTTTGAACATAAATAATAAATGAGAAAACCCTGAACATTCAAAAACCTAACCCTAGGATATGAAGCGCCAAAAGTCATGTCGGCCTCGATGGGGTAAACTGGTACATCAACTTCCCGGGGTTGTAACTTTTTCATACAATATCAATTTTAGGCATACGATATCTCATTGGAAAGAACTATCCAAGGACTACATATATTTCCATCACACTTTATCTAAATCACATAGTGTGACTATGGCATGCCTAAAAACTTTTGTTTAGGGACTCAAAATGCCCCGGAAGTTTAGGACCACAAAAACTAGGAAAAAACTGCCAAAAATGGAAATTGGTCTTTGAGCCACTGGAATAGGTGGGTGGCCACCGATATCCACCTAGATCAGGGCTAGTGTCATGTCTCCTCATACGGCCTCAATGTTGTGCCATATGAACACTCCTAGATTTTCATGTGAGTTTCCTTAAAACTAATGTTCATATCCTCTACTTCTATGATCATAACCTCTCCTCCAGTTGTTCCCTACGAAAACTCTCAACCCCAGCTCGGTTCTCATCCCAAACACCCCATACAGGGATTAAAATTGAAGGACATGGGGGTGGTTATTGATCCACTTATGTGAGCATGGGTCATGCTATCATTTAATATAATATCTATAGGTTCAACCACACATTTGACCACTACCTCAAGGTGTCCCCATGGCTTCACCTTAAGCATCCCTCATAGGATCCAACCCCTTTGGGAAAATATTTTTAAAATGTTGAATAGTTAATTGATTTTTATTTATTTTAATATTTTGATTTTATAATGAAAATATTAAAAATATATCTAAACATAGATTAAAGAAAAACTTTTTCCTTCTTCCATTTTTTAATATAAGATATATTATATATTAATTAATCATAAAAAATCCCTCGGATGGGGTGATAGTGTCGACCACCTGGCATACAGAGGGAGAGCGGAGGAGACAACAAGGCAACGAGCTATGTGACCTGCTTGTGCCAACCACCACCGACTCTACCTCTCATTAACTGGCTTTCATGTCGTTTGCAGTGGCATTAATTTGTGTTTACCCAAACTCCATTATGTGTGGTGCTATGGCTTCTCCGTCTTCTTGTGATACTCTCCCTCTCCCGAGAACCGACTCCAGTCCTCCTCCGCTGCCCTGACCTGGTTTTTCTTGCACGTTCATGGTGCTCACGACTCTCGACCTTCTCTAGGCTCTCCCCTTTGGCCTGGAATGCCAAATCCATTTACACTGCCAAATCATGTCGCAACAATGAGGAAGACCATGAAGGGGCTCTCCTTGGCATCCTCCTCAGCCTCATGCATTGGCTTCTCCTCCTGGTTCACCCTCAACACTTTCCTCGCCACCCTTGCTGCTTGAGTTAGCACCTCTCAATTCCTCCACCTTGCCTATCTCTTGCTTTGAGTGCTTAGCCATAATTGAAACCTTGCCAGGATCTTCCTTGCACCACCTTGTTGCTCCTTCAACCTTCAAAAATTTCATTCCTCCCCTCGTGCCAGTTGTTGGTTCTTCAAAGTCCCCCATGGGGAAGCCATCTCCTATTCGGGCCGACCATAACAATGCATCGATGTCTTCTGACTCCAAGCCAGATCTGCAGCTGAAAGAGAATTTCACCATCCTCTATGACTTGGTCTTCGAAATCCATCAGGGAATGGAGGACCTCCAATTTAGGATGCAACTTATGGATGGAAGGATCTCGACCCTTCTCCAACTCCTTTCTACCTTCCAAGATGCCTCTCCCTCCTACCGAGTGGGTGCAGCTTCAGAAGGAGCACCCTCCTCAGCAGGCGATGACGAGAATGTTAGGACGCAGAGTGTAGCAGAGTTCATTATGGAGTAGGTCTAGCAGGAGGACATGGAAGTGGTCACAACCACCGGTCAGCATGTGCACACTCCGTTGGGAGACGCCAAGACAGTTTCCAATAGGGACGAGTGCACCGTGGACGATGACATGCATTTGGAAAACAGAGGGACACCTGTTGAGGAGGAGCTATGGCCAGGTTACCTGCCCGGTTACTTGCCAGATTACTTGCCAAGTGTCTAACCCCTCAAGGAATCTTTTCTTTTTTTAATAGTTTCCCCTCTAGTTGCATTTTAGTCAGCTCATCTTTGTTTTTTAAGACTGGTAGGATCTCAGATGCTAAACTTACCCAGTTGGATGAACCCTTTTGGGGCAGTTCAGTAACTACAATACGGATGTTATCAAATTTTGTAACTATGGTCTGGTTTTTTGAAGGCCCTTATATATAAAACTACTTATATATAAAACTACTTACTTATAAAAAAAAATTACTCATAAAAAATAATAAATATATTGGTTTTATTTTCATTTGTAAAACATTTTTTTTTCTTATATCAATGATATTTAATTCATCAAATATTTAGTAATATTGATTACAAAGGATTGAACTAATTTCTTACACTACTATAATGAAAATATTTATAAATATAATATCCATAATTATTAATAAAACTATGAAATATTAATGATTAGTTTTTTATTTTATTGTGAATTAGAATGTATTTATATTTCATTATTTGAGTAATTGTTATAGATTCATTTGACACCACATATTCTCATGACAACTCATTGGCCTCAGTTACATCCTTTTCCCTGCTTGCAATACCAAAATCCCCCTTTTCCTCCCTAAAAGTATCTTTAAAAATCCCATTTTTCTTGATGTAGGTGACTCTCCTTAAAGAAACTCATGTACATATGTGTCTTTCTAGTTAGAAACCCGCGTAGATGTTTAATTGGCTCAAAAAATAAAAATCTTGATATTTCAAGTAGAGTTGATGGGTTACATAGGTTTTCGACCTCGTTGTTAGCACTGAAATTTCGTCTGCACATGGCGACAAGAACTCCACATCATCTGCACATAGCGACAAGAACTCTACATCATCAAAACAGCAATGAAGTCATTCATGGCACTAGTCACAGCATTCCAGAAGGGTCAAATACTATACAAAAATTGAAAGACACTTCACATCATAAGGTGCGCGCGTATGCGCGGGATAAGAACGTGTTGTGCGCGCTTTAAGCGCACGATGCGCGACTGTCCACATGAAAAGCCGCGCATCTGCTAATATGGCACATTAAATGCTTAAGTCGGCTTCTCGACCGCCAAAAGACCTTCGCCCGAGATGATTTGACATCCAGAACAGGGTCGGTCCTGCAGAAACGGCGAATTAATGGCTTAAACAAACCCTAAGCTAGCCTGTGTCTACACCGGGAACTAGTTACATGACCGCCTGGAAATGGCTA
>JASDQU010509649.1:40568-53421 GCA_032191745.1 Picea mariana
GCTATCTTGAATGGACTTGCAGGAGTCGAGTTTGTAAAGGTGATGCATCTTCAAACTGCCAAAGAAATGTGGGATAAACTTATTAGCAGCTATGAATGAAATGAGAAAGTAAAAGATGCCAAACTTCAAACATTTAGGTTGAAGTTTGAACAAATAAAGATGAATGAAGATGAAACAATTAGCAAGTATTTTTTAAGATTTGAAGAACTTGTGAATGCCATGAAGGGTCTTGGTGAGAAGATTGAAGAATCAATTTTAGTTCAGAAGATTTTAAGATTTTGCTTGATAAATTTAATCCAAAAGTCTCTGCAATAGAAGAACTAAATGATCTTAAAAATCCATCCATTGATCAGATCCTATGAACATTAACTGCATATGAAATAAAAATAAAAAAATATAAATCCATTACTAGAGAATCATCTTTTAAAGCATACAAGAATATTGATTCAGATTTCGATGATATTGAGGCAAAATTTGTGAGAAGGTTAAAGAAAGGATTAGGAAAATATCAAGGCATGCTTCCCTTCAAATGTTTTAACTGTGGTAAGATAGGTCATTTTTCATTTAAGTTTCCCCATTAGAAAAAGGACTAGAACTCTGATGATGAAAAGAAGTACAAATTCAAGAAATATAGTAAAAATAAAAGTTTGTGTGCAAATAATGACAATTCCTCAGAAGACATAGATAGTGATTCATCATGTGAAGACAAAGTGAATGATTTTATGCTGATGGCTATGGGATATCTTGATGATGAGCACACAAGAGGTGAAATCGATGATGAAGAAGCTATGGTAGATATGGAAGGTGAATTAATCAGTGCTTTGGAAGAAATTGACAGACTCGGATGTAAGAAGCGAAAAAAAAAACAGTTGTTGAAGTAGTTTAAAATGAATGGTGAAAAACCTGATGAAAACTTTTCTCTACTAAAAGTGGGGTTAGAAGAGACAAAGAAAATAGAATACATACTAAAACAACAATTGTTAGAGAAGAAAGTGAGGTGTGAAGCCTTAGAAGAAGAGATAGCAAAAACCAGAAAAGAAATGGAGAAGTTTAAGGGATTGTATCAAGAAAATCTACCAAGTATTAAAGCCTAAGAAGGATTAACCTCCATTATAAATCAACAAAGAAATTCAAGCTGGCTTGGGGTATGAAGAAGGATCAAGTAGTGATCATCCAAGTAATACAGAACTTATCAAGTTTTTCAAATCCTCAAACATTGACAACCGTCACTCTGCAGAAACAAAGAAAGAGAAACAACCAGTAAGAAGGAATGAAAGAAAAGGTACCAAAATGAAATCCATAGATCAGAGATATTATCGGCATGAAAGAAATTGACCTCCTCAAAGAAGATAGATTTTTTCAAGGTACAAAGGTTTTTTCTATGGTTATTGTTTTTTCTACTCTAATTTTGGTCACAAAGCTATAAACTGTTCTTTAAGATTTATATATGAACAATCAATATATTCAATGAATAACCATCTTCCACAACAAAGATTGAGACAACCAAGCAACAAACAACCTTAGACTATAAATCATGCGATGGCTGGGACAAGGATGCAGGTTAAGCATAACAATAATTATGAGCATAAAAATTGTTATGATCCGTTATTTAGTGAACCAAAATGTTACATCTGTCATAACTATGGACATAAAGCTGCAGATTGTCGCTTAAGGAATTTTAAGGCAGATTTGAATCCTACTACTGAAAATTTCAAGATTTAGAAGAAGAAAGAAGATGACAAGTGTAGACTAGTGTTATCAGCCCAAAGAGAAAACAATCCCTATTATATTGATAGTGGTTGTTCCAAACATATGACTGGAGACAAAAGTAAGTTTCTAACTCTAAGTGAAAGAAAATCAGGGAATGTAACTTTTGGAAATGATGCACCAGGAAAAATAAAAGGTAAAGGAATGGCAAGTTTGAGTAATGGAAAAGGGAAAGCTCAAGATGTGTTTTTTGTATAAGGTTTGAAACATAATCTTCTTAGTGTCAGTCATGTCTGTGACCAAATATGTGAAGTCATTTTTAACTCTAAATATTGTAGGATAAAATCCGTGAATTCAGGACAACTAGTTGCAAAAGGGATAAGAACAAAAAACAATGTCTATGTGTTAAAAGAAGAAAAAGAAGAATGTTACTTAATAAAGTATGATGAAAGTTGGCTATGGCATAGGAGAATTGGACACTTAAATTTTGATCATATAATCAAGCTCAAAAATAGTGGGGTAGTAAAGGATCTTCCAAATATATCAAAGCCATATGATTATGTTTGTAAACCTTACCAGATAGGAAAACTTACTCGCACTCAGTTCAAATCTAAAAACTTTCCTTCAATAGAAAAAGATCTCTAGTTAGTACATATGGATTTATGTGGACCATCAAGGAAAGAAGGTACAGGAAAATAAAATTATTTTATGTTGATTATTGATGATTATTCTAGACTAACATGGGTTGTCGTTTTGAAGGAAAAATCTGAAGCATTTGAAAAATTCAAAGTGTTTAAGGCTCTAACTGAGAATCAAAAAGGAAAAAGATTGAAGGCAAGGTCTGATAGAGGAGGAGAGTTTAGCTCATGGAACTTCAAAGAATTCTATGATAAACATGGAATCAAAAGAGAGTACACAATTTCAAGGACTCCACAACAAAATGGAGATGTTGAGAGGCAAAATAGATCAGTACAACAAATGGCAAGATCAATGATGAATGAAAGGAACATACCTCAGACATATTGGGTGGAAGCAATTCATACAACTATTCATATCCTTAACAAAGCTCATCTCAGGCCACACAGTGACAAGACTCCTTATGAACTATGGTTCAGAAGACCTGCTTCAATCAAGCATTTTAAAGTCTTTTGGGAGTAAATGTTATATCAAGAACAATGATGAAAATATTGGCAAATATGATGACAGGGCTGATGAAGATATATTCTTGGGTTATGCTACAAACAGTAAAGGATACAGATCTTACAATAAGAGACTGCATAAACTAGTTGATTGTATAGACATAAAAGTTGATGAAGAAATCCCAATCAGAAATGTAAGCATTGATGATCCAAGCACAAAAGATATAGTTGAATACGAAGATGAACAGGTCCAAGGATCAGAAAGAGAAGAATCTAAATCAGATGAAGATACGAATACTCTGACTGAGACAAATCAGTAGGAGAGAAGCAAAATCACTCTCAGAATTGTTAGAAAGAATCATCTTGAAAATTAGATAATTGGAGATATAAATAAAGGAGTTCAGACAAGAAGGAAATTGATTAAAGACTCGGAACAATCTCATGTTCCTTTTTTATCTATGACTGAACCTAAAAGTTTTGATGAAGCCAGCTAGCATGATGATTGGATTAGAGCTATGAATGAAGATCTTGATGATATTGAGAAGAACAATACTTGGGATCTTGTTCCTAGACCCAAAGATAAGAATGTAATAGGTTCCAAATGGGTGTTCAAGAATAAAATGAATGAACAAGGACAAGTTGTTAGAAATAAATCCAGACTGGTCTGTAAAGTGTATGCACAAGTTATAGGTCAAGATTTTGATGAAACCTTTGCACCAGTGGCAAGATTGGAAGCCATTAGAATGTTCCTTGCATATTCATGCCATAAGAAATTTAAAGTGTATCAAATGGATGTTAAGTCACCTTTTCTTAATGGAGGTATAGAGGAAGAAGTATATATGGAGAAACCTGAAGGATTCTCATATCCTAATTATGTTTGCAAGGTGAAGAAGGCCTTATATGGACTGAAACAAGCACCACGAGCTTGGTATTATAGACTGGACACATTTTTACAAGACAAAGGGTTCAAGAAAGTTACTGTTGACAATAATCTCTACAGTAAGTCTGAAGGTGATAGTTTACTAGTTGTTTTGGTTTATGTAGATGATATTATTTTTGTTTGTACTAATGAATCGTCTGTCCAGTGGTTTTCTAACTCTATGCAAATAGAGTTTGAGATGTCCATAATAAGAGAACTGCCATATTTTTTTGGTTTACAAGTAAATCAAAGTTCTATAAGAATATTAATCTCTCAATAAAAATATTTGAAAGAGACATTGATGAAATTTCAGATGGACGATTCCTCTCCTATTATTACACCTATGGTGGTTGGTTGCATGCTCAGTAAATATGATATGTCACCCGATGTTGATCAAAGGACATATCGATCAATGATAGGCAGTCTTTTGTACATCACAGATTCTCGTCCTGATATAATGCAAGATGTTGGAATGGTAGGTCGCTATCAATCTACTCCTAAACAAAGTCATCTGGTAGTTGTCAGAAGGATATTCAAGTACTTGAAGGGAACAATGACCTATGGTCTGTGGTATCTTAGAAATTAGAATTTTTAGTTAACTTCTTATTCAGATGCAGATTGGGCAAATTGTGTGGATGAGAGAAAGAGCACCAGTGGAGGTGCCTTCTTCCTGGGTGACTTGTTGGTAGCATGGATTAGTAAGAGGCAGAGATCTATTTCCTTATCAACTACAGAAGAAGAGTACATTGCTGCTGCTACTTGCTACACTCAGATTTTGTGGATGATTCAAACTCTTGCAGATTTGAAGGTAAACTATACTATTCAGATTACAATTCATTGTGATAACAACGATGCCATTAGTGTCTCCAAGAATCCTATTCTTCACTCCAAGACTAAGAATATCCCAATAAAATACCATTTTCTCAGAGAACAAGTTACAAATAGAGTCGTTCATCTGAATTATATTCCTTCCATAGAACAGATAGATGATATCTTTACTAAACCATTAGCAGCGACCCCTTTTGGATATTTTCGTCAAAAGTTGGGGGTTATAACTTCTTTAGTCTAATCTGTTCACCTGATCAGGGGGAGTACTTATTGAATATATGTTGTATTTTTAAGTTGCTCATAGTTGACAGGGGGAGTATGTACTGCAACATCTCAGGGGGAGCATGTTTCTTCTTTGACATTGATGTCAAAGGGGGAGAAAGTGTAGTAATTTCAAGGATGCTACAGTGGTATAGTTGCATGTTTTTCAAGGAGTTTCCATCAATGCCAAAGGGGGAGATTGTTGGCATGTTTTTTAGACAGAGGCAGAGTATGCATGTTTGTCATTGATGGCGAACATCAGCACGATCAGTAGCGTAGCGATAATGGAAAGATCATCAGTGTAAGCTCAGAAGGAGGAAAACAGTCAAATCACGACAAAGGTTTTGTTTCATAGTTTTGTAGATTGGGAAATCCACAAGAAAGAGGTTCGAACTTGCGATATGCGAAATCGTGATAACAATCCTGACCGTTGGAGTCATAGAACACATGGCAAGCAATTGGAATTTCACTGACTTTCACATTGGAGGAGTCAAAGGCGGATGGTGTGGGAACTCGCGATATGCGAGATCACAAAAAGATATGGACCGTTGAATCATCGAGATCGTGGATCGTTGATCAAGCATGATGAAGGCCCATGAAGTTGTGAAATCGCGATAAGATATTGACCGTTGATGCAAGAAGGACATGTGGTGAGGGATTAACTTTTTGATGATTAGAAAGTCAAAGGAAGGAAATGCTCTAACCTTGCAAATCGTGATATGAGAAATTGAGATAAGGTCTGGCCCGTGGTCATAGACAAGGTCACATTGTCGAAGGCTTAAGGGAATAAGCTAGCGGTGTTAATCTCCATCTCAGAGTCTCGACAATCATGACTTGGATTATTGAGACTCTTCATCACAGGAATTATGATATGAGAGATTGCGATGAGATCTGGACCATCGGATCATTGGAGATCTCGACTGTTGATCAGGATCGATGAAGTTCATAAGTTCACAAAATATGAAGCACCTTTTGGCATAGCCTGTGGTCACCACCAGTGGTCATGTGAGGGGAAGAAGCTAGCGATGCTAAGCTCCATCTCGGAGTCTCAGTGATCACAACTTGGAGTTTTGAGACCCTTCATCACAAGAATGCCGAAATGCGAAATCACAAAATTCAAATTTTGTTTAGCGCTCGGTCATAGCTAGTGGGCATATGAGATAAACATGAAATCGTACAGATTTAATACAACGGTGCTGGTTAATTGGAAACTTGATCGAAGGGTTACTGTTTCACCTCACATGTAATCGATTAGTTACGATTTAGTTAGCAGAATTGAATCATGATTCTTGGACAGTTGGTGATTCAGTTGCTGATGCGTTTTCTTGGAAATTCAAGGTGTAACTGAATAAGTGGCATAGAATATAAAAATAAACATGCAGTGACTGTGTGAGGTTGGTCATTTTGAATGAAAAATGAGTTAAATTGTAAGAAAGAGAAAATTATAGTATGTGCAGTGTGAGACCAATAGTATGCACAGTGTGAGATAAAACTCAGAGATGAGTAACAAATGAGGAAAAGACAGAAGCAAGAGAATAATTGCAGAACAACTTGAAGTAGAGAAGAATTGCAGAACAGATAGAGGAAGAGAAGAATTGCAGAACAGTTAGAAGCAGACCAGATTTATAGAACAAAGAAGAAGTGGTAAGACTCGATTTAACTATTTTATTGGTTATTCAATCATTTATTTATAATCAGGGAGGTAGGGTGGTGCTAGGGAGGACTGTGGTCCTCTGATATTCGAGTTGGTGCTTGAACAATAGGAGTTGTAGCTTCCATCTAGTTGTGGCTAGAAAAGAGGGTGGTAGGGTGGTGCTTGGGAAAACATAGAGTTTTCTATATGCAAGTTGGTGCTTGTATAAGTGGAAGTAGGTGCTTCCATCCAATCGGTGCTGGAACACTTAGGGAGTTGGTGCTTCCTTCTAGTGGGTGCTAGAGAAACCAGAGAGTTGGTGCTCTCAAACAATTTGGTTCTTATATAAGTGGAAGTAGGTGCTTCCATCTATTCTGTGCTGGAACACTCAGGGAGTTGGTGCTTCCTTCTAGTCGGTGCTAGAGAAACTAGAGAGTTGGTGCTCTCAACAAGTTGGATCTTATAAAATAGAGGTAGTATCCTCACTTTGAGTTGGTTATCAAACATAGATGATGTATAGAACTTAAAAGAATGCCTATCATTTCGAAGAAGAAGAGGTTTTCTCCCTCTATGGGTTTCCTTGTGAAAATTTGTCTCTGTGTATATCGTATGTGTGATTGATGCTTATTATTTATGTTGTTCATATCATGTATAATATTGATGGTCACTTGATGAAAGATTAAAAATGGTTTACTAGACTTAATATTGTTTAAGCACAGTAACAACTAATTCACCCCCTCCTCTCAGTTGCCTTAGTAATTTCAACAACATCTCTTCTTAGATATATGCTACCACCATTCTAGATAGCTTGTGTGCTTTTACATTTTACAGTCTTTTTTATTTCAAACAATCATTGATAGAATATCAGCTTTATTGTATTATTCTGTTCCTTTCCATATCGATGTGTAATTTTTTGTGATACCTATGTTATATCTCTTCCTTCATATTGTTCTTAAAATAATCCATATCAAACCCTCCCTTCGTAATGATTGAGTTAAATGTTATTAACTAGTGACTACCACTAGCCTTCCATGAGAGTCAATCGCCTTGGCTCAATGGAAAAGTGGAAAAGACAAAAACAAAGTGTGAATCTTTGTAGTAAGATAACTTACCAGAAGAAACATCAATGATTTCCCGATAGATATTTGGGTTCAACAGTTCTTGGAGGGACCGTGGGTTTCTTAGATTGGTGGGTGGGTCACTATTTATCCACAATGTGTGAGGGTTAATCTGTGGTTTTGTATAGGATGTTCAGAAGTGATGGAACCACATCAAGGGTACCTGAGGGGGTATCACCAAGGTGGTATCTTGTCAGCAAATCCCTCATCTCTCCATCCTGGAAATTAACTTCCTACTATAAGGGTTCAACGTGAAGTGCATGATGCAACAACTGCCTTTCTGGACTCCACTCATCCATGTTTCCAAGAAAATTTGGGAGAGGAAGAGGAAGCAATCCACCTGGAATGAAGAATGAAATAAACTAGGAGTTGGAATATGCAACTATCTATTGGATTCCATATGTAGGGATGGCTCTTTCTAGAGAAGCAAAGTATTGGAAGATGGTGGAGCTTTACTAGCACATCAAGACCCCCCTAGGCTAGATGTTTTAGACCCATAAGGAAGTGAATAATACAATTTATTTGAATTTGGATGACCTCAACGTATTTCTTCAAGAATATCTCACCTGTTTTCCATCATCTAACACATCAATGACAACCTCAACCCCAAAAAGTACAACCCATTTGGCCCGAGAGAAAACTCATGATCCGTCTGTGATGCCTCCAGATCCCCGATCAATAGTTAGTTGTTGTAGGGGCTAGTCAACCCTGTCAACTAGACTCGATGGTCAACTTAGACTTGTCGGTTGAATGATGTAGTTATAAGTAGAAGTCGATCAGAGTCTCTGCTAACTGATCGACCCATGAAGTTAAGCAGTTACAACTTCCTGTTAGGAGTATAAATTGATAGGCACATGAAGGCTCATATAGATTCATGGGAGATGATATCTGTAATTGTGTTGTACTTTGTATCATTTAATAAAAGGACTCTTATTTGGGCTCTTATTACTTATGTATGTCTATATGTCTATGTGTATGCATCTCTATAATGGCTATGCAAGCTTCTACTAGTAACACTCTCTACCTTCCCTTAGATTAAAACATTGGTTCCATTGCTGATAGCACTGAAATTGGGCATGTAGAAGTATACATGAATGATAAATAAATAAGACATACTTGAGTGGTGGGAGTGAAAAATAGAGAACTACATCATAAACTATGCAAGAAGGAATAACCTCTCTCTAGCCAAATTAAGATCACAATTCTTTTCAGAAATGCACAAAATATTTCTTGAAGCTACCCCAGAAGCATTATTTCATCACATCAACATATCAAGTAATGCGCAGATTGACACTTGATGAGGATTTATGCTTGAAATTGATGAACGGAGGAAGAACGAACCTGCAAGAATGGATCAAATGAATTATTGAAGATTATATTTTGGAACAAGATGTGGAAGATCAGATGTCCCTAGAAACAATAAAAGAAAAGTTCTACACCAAATTGCATGATGGATTTTTCTACATTGTTCCAACACTTCTTCACAAATTCCTTCTTGACAAGGGATTTGGTGACATCCTCGAATACCGACCCAGACTAGGCACATCGTTACCGAATAACAACTTCCAAGAAAGAGATGAAAGGTGGGAATCATTTCTTGATGCAAAGTGAAAAGATACAAGAGAAGCACATAATTACTTCTTCAATAAATAAACATGGCCAACGCTCCCAACTTAGAGTAAGTCGGGTCAGAAATGGGGGGTCGGTCGAGATTGTGAGATGTCATCAAAACAATAAGTAGCGTTTCCAAGCCTAAATTTCGTCGAGAGGAAAACAAGCCCATAAGCAATTCGTGGATATCCACAAAATAGAATGGGACAAAAGACAAAAGAAATGAGAATAACTTCATAACCAATGGAAGAATAAAAAGTTGAAAATAAAGATGTCAGGGGAGGGTCATCCAATCAGAGCGCATGAGATTTTTTGAGTCAAACACATATCGACTAGAGTTAGCAACAACAACAGTTGCGATGACAACCAACATATATAGCAACACACAAATGAATCTCCATCAACCGGTCGACGGACCAGAAAGTATGGACTACGAATAATCTGGACAAGCTTTATGTATGTCTCCCACACTAGAAACTAGTCCAAGGATAAGATATTTTCTTCAACAAAGGCTAAATATCTATGACCATTCGACAAGATTATGGTATAGAACAGAAGACCTAGGAAACATACGAGAGACATTGATTAACGAGCTTGAATGAAATGAAGTCGACAAGATGATTATTCAAATCAAATACCTCACCGAATCAACCCCCCTTCCACATCTAATCTCTACATAAGAAATAAACTATAATATGGAAATGACGCATCCATTGGAACAATGGTTTGTCAAATACAAAGATCAAATTTCCCAAACTGAGGATGCATATTTCATACTCAAGAAGAAATGACTATTCCTTGAGTATCATCCTTCGCCGGAAGCAGACAAAACCTGACCAAAATATTCAATACCTCAGTCGAAAGCAGTAGTAATTCAAGCACCAAGAAAACCAAGTTTCCCCTCCAAGAAATTAAAAATGGGACTCAATCATATCGCCATCTACGAAGGCGAAGAAGACCCAAAATGCCATTGGTTTGTATGTGAAAATTTTTGGGAGGAAACTGATATTACAGACGAAGATAAGCAGATGGTGCAATTTAGAGCTACATTACACCATCACGCCTTAACCTCTTTCATGAAATACACTAAAATGAAAACTCGTTCAAAGGCAGATATAAAGAATAATTTTCTAACATTTTTTAAAATCCAGGACATCACGCATATAGTAGCACAAAATCTAAAGGAAATCAAGAAAATACCATGTGAGTTGGTAATAGAATAGGACAAAATATTTAAATACCTCTTAAGTCAAATCTCTTTGACGATCGATCAAAACCTGATAGTCCAGTGGTATGTAGTTGGGATACTTCCAAGAATTATATTTTCGTTATGCCTATACGAGATAACCAACTGCAAGAACACATTACAAAAGGCACAACAATTCAATTCGGATGACAATATCCTGTCGAATTGCTTGATGACGTAAATACTTGAGGAAAAGCTAGAACATTTGCAACCAAATATCAAAAGTCTAACCATCTGAAGCAATGAAATATGGTGCACCACATGCACCGAGGATGGACACACAAAAGATAAGTGTCCCCTAACTAATCACACACAAACAACATACATCCATAGAGTACAAGCCCATAAATATTGTAACATGTGTGAATTTTTAACTGATAATAACATACAATATTGTCCACACAATCTAAAAAACACAAAGTGGTGCCACATCTGTGAAGCTTCCAATCATCGAACTTCATAATGCCACCTAAATGCGAGAAATCCAAATAATATACAAATTGTATACCACATAGAAACCACTAACCACACAAACAATTGTGGTCGAAGAGATGATTATTTCAGTGTTTTTGGTCGAGGTGAAGGAGTTCGACATGGATTTGGTGGTCGAGGTCAAGATTTTGGAAAACCATATTGTGCTAATTGCTGGAAAAATGATCACGATAGCACAAATTGCCCTAAAATAGATAGGATTGAAATGAAGTTCTCCAACATATGCAGCATTGGAGATCACTCTCTAGAAGACTTCCCGACAATGCCCAACAAAATTATACCTAGAAAGACTATGAGCCTACTAAATGAAGTATCTAAAGAAGATGTAAGTAACTCTAAGAATCTACATATTATTATAAGGTTAGGTGCGGGATGCGACATCCATACTCCACCACAAAACTATCAAAGAAAAAAGGCTAACAACTTTCCAAACCCAAATAAGGAAGAGAAAATAATGAGAGAAGCTCTTAAATTCTTCACGAATGCAATAGACGATCAAAAAAATCCCAGAAGTCAAGATGAAGACATCATCTAGGAATTTTTACAACAACTCAAAGAAAAAAAATCGATGGGTAGGCTATTGGACCTACTCAATATACTGCAAGAATTCAAATATGGTCAAAAACTAACAAAGGATGCAAATCACCTTCCTTACAACAACAATGGTTATGATCCATGAGTCGAATTGGAAATTGAAGGAATGATGGTCAATCAGGTGGTAGTTTATTTTGGTTCACATGTTAATATGTTTCCAAGAGAAACATGGATACAAATGGGTCGACCCAACATAACACCCAAAATGAATTATCTTAATTTAGTTGATCATAGATTAATAGAAGCGATCAGAATACTAAGAAATTTCAATACAAAAATTATGGGAATACCAACTTTGGTCGACTTTGAAGTGATCAACCTTGTTGAAGGAACGCCATCATACACAACTCTTTTCGGTTGGCCATGGGGTTGATGAATGAAAAAAAATATCTTCTTGGAAAGAGATAGAATCAAATTAAAAGGAAGTGGGAGAAAAATAATTATTCCCCTAGATCCAAAGGAAGGAAAATCGTGGATGGAATCATGGGATGAAGATCAAGAAGCCAGATGTTTATATCATATAAATAATGAGCAAAAATACTATATAGAACCGACCATAGAAGGAGAAATTTTAAGAGAATCTCCCATGTCGGTCAGACATAATTCCAACTCTTCCCTATACAATGGGAAGATAGAGAACTATGAAGCACATGCAACATATTGTTGGTCTATCAAAGTTATTCCAAAGAAACATATTAAGACATGCTATTCAATCCATGTTGTACCAAAATTTTATGAAAATATATCTCGACAAACTCCCACTCAAGTTCCAACAGACATTCAGATAAGAAAACATTGCAATACAGTGAACGACATACCTTGTCGACTCATGTGGAAGAGGTAGGAAAATCCATAGGCAAGCAAGGAAGAACACAAAGTCTTATAGAAACTTTCATAGGAAATGTTGCAAGATGGTGGGAAACACATTCCCTCCAATTACAAACATGGACGAATGTGTCAACATACTTCATTGAAATATTCAACAATAAGAAAATATAAAAATATGCAAATATTACTACATTCAAACTTGGCTACGACCCAACAGAGCATATTCAACATTGTGAAAGAGAATGTCGAATAATTGGATACAAGGATGAAAGGGTATGGCCCCATATGATCCCAAGTACATTAGACGAAATACCAAACAAATGGTACAAAATTGAAGAAGGTTGCGGTCACACCTCTAACTAGGCCGAAATCAAAAGAATTTTTTTCCAAGACTTCAAATTTAATCTCATAGAGGAGAACTTGAAAGACGCAGCAAACCAAATAAAAATATTTTTAGAAATTCCTTTACCAGATCAA
>JASDQU010509649.1:53438-63563 GCA_032191745.1 Picea mariana
TATATATATATATATATATATGTCGGTCGATGAAGGATCGACATCGACATGCAACTTTGTGTTGGTAGAAAACAAGGGAATCTAGACTGCTCGAAGGATTGACATGGAGAATACAAAATGACCAGGATAGAGCTTCCAATGGAAGAAAGACCATCCAACATTACAAAATCATGTGAAATCATCATTAAGAATAGCCACATAAGACAAAGAGAACCCAGAATAACTTGACTTCCCAAAAATATTTACGAAAATTGAAGAAGGAGAACGCCATATCGACGAAGCAAAGCCACCCGAATGGATGGACGCAGAAATAAGAATGAAAGCATTCGACATATCAAATGATGACCAACCAAAAATGGTGAGAGTAGATGATTGTTGGTATGATAAAAAAATAACTAACATAGTCAGTCTATCAAAAGAGTACAAATATATTTTTACATGTGACTACAAATACCTAAAAGGAATTGTAGAATAAATGGGTGAAATGAAGATCGAATTGATCCCAGGAGAAAAAACAATTAAAAATTGACCATACAAGTTAGCACATAAGTACAAACCAATCATTCAAAAGGATATCAAAGGAATGTTACAAGAAGGAATTATTTATCCTATTGAAAAATCAAAATGGGTGAGTTTGATTGTGGTACAACCAAAGAAGCATGATCCAAAGAAGTTAAGAATTTGTGTCAAATTTCGGGGACTAAACAAACAGAACATGATAGATCCATTCCCCACCTCTTTTGCTGATGAAATAATAACCGAAGTCGTTGGTCATGAATGTTATTCATTTGCTGGTGGATTTTGATTATATAACCAGATTCCAATCGCAAAAGAAGATAAGGAAAAAACAAATTTCGTATAAAAATTTGGATGTTTATACTACAACGTCATGTGATTCAGACTAAGAATGCGCCAACAGGTTTTTCAAGAATAGTGGTCAAAGAATCCCAAGAGTACATCTACAAAACCATGGCAGTATACTTCAACGATTGGAAAATCTATAGTCTACTCAAAAACCACATACAATGGCTCTGACTTATGTTAGAACATTGTAGATAGATTCAACTATAACTTAACATCAGAAAATTCATATTCACCACACCTATTGGAACCTTACTCGAACACGTGGTATGTAAAGATAGAGTGAAGGTCCATATAGGTAAAATAAATATTATCCTTGATCTAAAATCCGCTGTAAACTAAAAACATATCAAAATTTTATTGGGTCATACTGGATACTACAGGAAAATTATACACCACTACTCAAACATCACCTTCCCAATGGACGAGCTTCTACAAAAAGATGTCAAATCTAAATGGATCCAAGACTACCAAGAATCCTTCAAATTTCTAAAGAATAAGTTTGTCGAGGCACCTATTCTCAAATTTCCAGACTGGTCGAGAAAGTTTCATGTCCATGTCGATGCCTCGAATGTAGGTGTTGGGTCGATTCTATCTCAACCATACGATGAAACAATGGATCACCCAAATGCATATTCAATTCAGAATATGAATAAAGAATAAATAAACTACTCGAACACATAACAATAAGCCTTATCAATAATTTTCTCTCTACAAAAGTTCCCTCATTGTTTATTTGCAAACCCTTTTACATTTTTTACAGAACATCAAGCATTGAAATACTTAGTTAGTAAACTAGTCCATCAAGGATAAATATGTCGATGGTTACTATTATTTCAAGAATTTGAATTTGACATAATTATTTGACTAGGTAAGAAGAACGTTTGACCTGATCACCTATCATGACTAGAAATCGGATAAGATCTGACATGCATAGATGATGACCTCTTAGATGCAAATTTATTCAGATTAGAAGTTTCACCTAAGGATTTATAAGACATTTCCACTTTCTTAGAAGAAGGAAAATCTTTGGAGAACCTCCCGAAAAACAAAAATAAAACTCTAGCCATGAAGGATACACCATTCACAATCATTAATGGATACTTATACAAAATGGGAATGGAGGATGTACTAAGAACATGCGTTCTAGAACATGAACGGGAGGATATCATCAACGAAGCCCATGTAGGAGCATCTGGAGGACATTTTTAGGTCAACACAATAGCTAGGAAGATATTACAAGCAGGCCTATGGTGGCCGATTGTAATTCCACTATGTTCGATAAAACCTAATCGAGCTTTTGAAATTTGGGCTATAAACTTCATCGGGATATTCACACAGAGGGTAAGGAGAACTAGTGCTAAGTAAATAATCATTGTGGTTGAGTATGTGACTAAATGGGAATAAGTTGAACCTATCAAAACTTGTACCAAATAAGTATCATCTAAATTAATCTAAGAGAACATCATCACAATATTTGGCTACCCTCTTACACTAATCAACGATCAGGGAACCCACTTTGCAAATGAAACAATTAAATTTTTACTGGAAAAATTATTAATCAACCATAGAAAGATGAAAACCTACCACCCACAAGAAAACAGAGCAATCAAAGCATTTAATAAAAAATTACACAAGGGACTTACAAAAATCAGTGGTATAAATAAATATGATTGGGTCAATAAGATTCCTGCAATCCTCTGGGCATATAGATTAGCATTAAAATGATCGACTAGACATATTCCATTCAATCTAGACTACGACCAAGAATTTGTAATTCGATTACAATTTTGGACTAACACTGACAGGGTCGCACCTATAGAAAAATATGATGAAGACCAAAACCTGAATGATCAATTATACCAATTGAACAAACTGGAGGAAGAGAGGTTAATAATGATTAATCATCAAGAAGTTTAGAAAAAACAACAAAAATCATGGCATGATCATCACTTAAAGAAAAATGATATAACAGAGGGAGACTTACTCTTATTGTATGACAATCGTATAAAAGGAAAACCCAGAAAATTGGAAACAACATGGTTGGGTCCTTATGTGGTGGAAGACATTCGACCAACCAAACTGGTCGAACTAAGAACGTTATTTGGGAATCCATTTAAGAAATTAATTAATGGATCATGTTTAAAGAAATACCAAGTATAGAAGAAAAAAAAACCCTGTTAGCAAAATTTAGCAAGGAATTTCCAATAGGAATAGACTGAAATAACTAATCAAACGTATAAGAAATAAACCTTGCTTAAAATAAATAAACAAAAAAGGTAGTTAGAAAATTCGGGTAAAAAACTGAAAAATTAAAGTATTTAAGGTGTATCCATAACCTTAAAGGAAAAGAAGCATTAAAATGGAGAGAGAAAGTAGTCTGTGGACAAGCCCGAGACAAGATAGCAGAACATATTCTCAATGTTCTACACCTTTGACTGACTTAAGACAAATACTCATAAGAAAACAATCTAGTGAAAGCACCAATCCAGGAGCAAGCGAGTGTGGTTTAGGTGAGCTTGGTACAGGAGAGCGAAGATCATATGAACATAAATCAAGAAACTATGATAGGCATGAGAAAATATGACATCATCCTGACTCAACAAAATTCAGAAAAATAAATGAACAAGGAAGCCATCATCGACATAGATTATGTCAATTAAGTAATAATAGATATGGATCAATAACTCTAATCGGTCGGCTTCGTATAGACCATGTATCAACATAGGGAACCTCATCATTTAGGTCTAGGACAATGCCAACTAATAAAACATCGATGTCGACATATATGGAGCATTCAATTTGGGACAGGTAAAAGTCGATGTAAGCTTTAATAATGGAAATGACCATTCTACAACCAACAATACAATCGTCGAATATAATGATATGCATGACATTCAACAACAAGATCTTGAATTTAATAGCTGACGAGACATAAGTTAATTCCAACCTAGTAATGATTTAAACATCCACTCACTCAACCCACTCGTACCACCCATATTTATGACCTTAGAGCATGACATACGAGGACATATGGATGCATTAAACTTGACACTTTTTCCACCATCTATACATTTGGAAGAAGCATATGATTTTGCCTGACAATTTTTCTCGCCTCCACAGTTAAATGTTGTGCAAAATAAGAAGACAAATGAAGTTGTAAACCCTCCAAGACTACCATAAACTAATAAACAAAATCACCAAATGTCGAGGATAAGAGGTTAAGTCGAGAGAACAATCAAAGATTCGAGAATGAGGCATGTTTTTTACAGAACCATCGTGATTCCATTGGAAATCTAGATGAAAATTTTTTAGCTCACAAATATGGAGGAAGCAGACTAGAGAAAGCATTGGTTAAACTTTATAGAGTAGGAAATGGAGGAAGGAAGTTGGAAAGTAGAAACTAGATTCCTGGAAAAAGAAGGAATATGACATATCTTGGGCACCTTGCAAGTAGTCGACATGGGTCCTTGGAAAGGAGTGGAAAAAATCATCATTATTTGGTATCATCATGGATACCTTTGGTTAAATGAATCCTTTGCAATAATCAACATACTCCTCTACCGTATTTTGGAAATTCCAGAGGTAGGAGCTAAAGTACCGAAATTGGCTAATCCTAACGACTAGATGCAGTTCTTAACAGGGTCGACGACACCAAAAGACTCTAAGGGATTGTTGATCAAAAAAATAATCGATTGGAAATATCACTAGGATGCCATCATAAGTTCCTTATCTTTCACACCAACAGGTCATGCATTTGATATAAAAATGACAATGATCGAAGCAATAGCTTTGGTGTACCAGAATTCAAAAAGGTTCAACTCGGTAGAATAAAAGTTCAAGACTCAGGATGAGCCATCAAGTTTCTATCATTGCTAATCTGGATAGAAATGCAACAGTATGAGCATGTAGGAGAATAATCTTTTACAGCCAGGAAGACCCCGACAATGGAAAGATACAAACGTTCCCCTTGAAATCAAACAGGTACATCTAAATCACTTCCACAAGAAGAGATGTTCTGGTTATGGGTCATCACAATGAAAAATAAATCCCACAAATGGTGATTCGGGCAAGAAATCTATAAATACCTTCTTTCAACCTACCACTTTCATCTTGAACTCGACTACATAAGGCTTTGGTGCATATTCACATTGGCACCTGAACCAAGAGAATTACACTACCAATCGAGAGTAGAGGATATCTTCACAGAGTTGGAAAGAAAAATCAATCAAAACCTAGAAATTCCACTAGAGGGACAACAAACAGGGATGCCTCTTTTTCTACCATTAACTGATAGAGAGCAAGAGGAAGAAAGAGAAGTTTCTCTCTACATAGTTCTTTTTGTTGAAGATTTACAAGCTCTCGAAATTTTCCCTCCAAATCGTTCTCCAAGAAAAAGAAAACAATTGAATAAAAAGAACAAAGGGAAGAAAGTTATTGAAGAAGAAGAATTAGAGATCGACATAGAGGAGATATGGAGAGAAACATTTCAGTCGCACAAGGGCATAGACTTCAATGACCCAATCATTAAAGAAAAATGACAAGTATTACCTCTAAGACCTATGTCAAGTTAAATAAAACTTGGAAAGAAATGGATACCATGAAGAATATCTACAGTTCCTTTGTCGGGCCTCAAAAGAAAGAGGCTTTCCAAAAATCAAAGAGAATAAAGATTTCTCTCATAAATATTGAAAAAAAAGGGGCGAAGAGGCAGAATAATCTGGAGAGCACAACTACTTTTTTCATCCTTATGAAAGTTACAGTCAACATGAAAGTAACAACAAGAAAGAAAATAACACTTGATGCAACAATCAACCTCACCAAGGAGAAACCCCCTGCAGAACCAATCCCGGTCATAGAAGAATTACCTGCAAATAAATGGAAGAGGAAACTAATTATCAATGAATCATCTAAAGCCATAGAGTCAGATCAACCAATGGAGATGGATGATGTTGAGATAGAAACTATCGACATGGATGTTAGGATATTTAGACACTTAGGATTTAGTTAAGATCTACTTGGTCTACTGTGTCGTTAGGTAAAAGTGTGTTTCTTAGTGTGTTTCTTTAGTATGCATTAGTATGCATTTGTAGTTAGGAAATCTAACGATCACGATATGTTCTCGACATAGAGTGATACAACGGTTCATACTTTCCTCAATCTTAATGGCCATTGATCCATGGCTTAGCACCCAATTAGTCCATCATCTCTATTTAAAGAGCATGGAGGGTTATTTTCCGATGATCGATTGTGAGAAACTCTCTTGTAAAATTTCTCTGTAATATTTTTCTTTTGCATTAATAAACTACTCCAAGTGGCCGCATTGGTTGGGGTCGTGGATGTTTCCCCGTAGGGGTTTTACCACGTGAAAACATCGGTGTGTTGATCTTTGATATGGTTATGTGAGCGGTTATTGAAGGTGTTCTTCCTCTGTTGGAATACCTTTGTTGTCGAACATGGTATCAGAGCCTTTTTGAAGACCCTCTCCTATTGTAGATTGAGATCGTGAAGACGAGTTGAATCATCTCCATTTTCTATCACTTCAATACATTTATTTTCTGAGAGGAATGTTCCATTGCATCTGAAGTGCTCATTTCATTTACGAAGACTTTTATTTTCACTCGAAAAGGTTTCCGTTTTCCCAAGATATGACCATTTCAATCAGATCTAGAGGTATAAATCCTGCGTACTCATTTTTAAAATTTTTTGCAGAACCCCCAATCCTCTTTCTGACCAATACAATATGTTTTGCTAGAACAGATGGTTAAAAGTTTTCTTATTAAGTAAGAGGTATTGAGTTCATTTCTCTCTTTTTTTACTTTTGAAAAAGTTCATGCTCAAATTGTAAAGTGTATTTCACTTCAAGTATAAAAGTGAATCAGTATAAGTAGCTTTAATATTTTATTTTAGAGTTATTTATTTTGCATGCAACTTTTATTTTATAAAGTAACTTCATTGTACAAGTGATCCCCACTTGTCTTTATAAAATTGGGTGATTTCATAAATCAACTTATACTATCATGTGGTCCTTTGGTTACCGTTTATACCTTTTTTTTAAAAAGGGCATAGTTCTCACATCCAAAGTCCGTTTTTAGTGGCGTTCTTTTTAAACCGCATAACTTTTCAAGATATTTCCATCCAGATCATCAGTTTTAGTTTTTAAATCCACATTATCTACATATTTAATATGGCTTCTGCAATTAATCTCTTTCTTACCAGCACCAACTATTTCCAATGGACATCGCATATGGAAGATTTATTAAGAAGTAGAGCCTTGTATCAGATTAACTTGGGAAAGGTAAAATCACCCACTGATGATGATAAGAAATTAAAATGGGATAATAGGAGTGACAAAGCACATGGAATAATCGTAATTTCCATCTCTCCTGATTTAAGGTTCCACCTTAAAGAAATTGATGACCCCAATGAAGCTTGGGAAAAGATTGAATCTATGTTTGGTAAACTTAATAGTATTCGAGAAAAAAATTTAGAAAATCAAGTACTGACCTTAAGTCCAAGTGATGTTTCTTTCATTCGAGACTATCTATCTAAGTTTAAAACACTCATAATTTTATGTGAAGAATGTGATATAGAAATGGAGGAAGAGAGTTTCATCTAGCTTATTCTTTCTAAGCTAGGTAGTGCATATTTAGTGTTTGTACCTACCTTTTATGCCATGAGAGAGGATCTAGAGAAAGCTTATCAAAAACCTACTCTTGATTCCTTTTGTGTTGCTTTGATTAGAGAGGAAGATAATCTTGTACAACTTGGAGTGATCAGCACTGAAGGTACCTCCAACAAAGCCTTAGTTGTCCAGAAGAAAGATAAAACCAAGTATCCCAAGAAGAAACATCCTCGTTTCAACAAAAAGAAACATAAGGGTCCCAAACCCGCTCAAACAACTTCAGCTCCTAATGGTGACAAAGGAGAAAAATATAAAAATAAGAAAACTGATAGACATTGCAACTTTTGTGATAAAGATGGTCATGATGAGTCCAAATGTTTCAAAAATATGGCATCTTTAGAAGAAACAATGAACAAGCACAACATCAGTATTGATTCTACTTCTTCTTCTTCTTCTCATGGACATGCACTTTCCTCTTCTAGTTTCTCCTTCAATACAAATTCTACTTCTTCTTCTGATGAGTGACTTATTGATTCAGGAGTATCTTGTCATATGGCTAAGGATAAAGACACATTCTCTTCTCTAAATGAATGTAACACCAATAAAATATTTGTTGGTGATGATAGATCTCTTAGTGTTGTGGGATCTAGAACAATTCAAGTAGATAATGGTCATTTCAATGATGTATTATGTGTTCCAAGTCTTTCTTGTAACCTTCTATTAGTATATCAAATCACTCATTTAGGTGAAGGTAAAACTGTAGAGTTTTCACCTCACCAAGTTGTAATCAAGGATCTAAAAGATCCTAAGCATGTTCTTTCAACTAGAATTGTTGATCATATTACCAGGTTGTACAATTTTGACAACTTTGGGTCATCATCTTTTTCATCAGTTTTTGTTTCTCATAGTGATGACTTGAGAAAATTTTGGCATGAGTGGTCTGTTCATCTAAACTATCGCTCATTGAAAAAACTATGTAATCAACAGATGGTGACTGGTCTTCCTCATGTTTCATGCAGAGATGGTGTTTGTGCTGGTTGTGTTCTCGGAAAACATCATCGGGACAGTTTTGTCAAACATGCCTCTTGGCATGCCTTGATCCCTTTGCAACTTCTTCACAGTGATTTGTGTCCACTTTCTTATCGTTCTTTTTCTGGGTGAAAGTATTTCTTAACTTTCATTGATGATTTTTCTAGACGTACTTGGGTTTACTTATTAAAACTTAAGAGCAAATTTTTTCACATTTTTTTGGCTTACAAGGCCCCTATAGAAAAGCAATCTAGACATCAAATTCAAAAGTTAAGAACAGATAATGGAGGAGAATATGTGAAAAATAATTTTACAAGTTACTGAACTACACAAGGCATCCAAATGCAACACATTGTTCCATATACACCACAACAAAATGGTGTTGCTAAGAGAAAGAACCACACATTAAAAGAAATGGCTAATTGCATGATCAAATCTAAGGGATTAAGTTTAAAGTATTTTGCGGAAGCAATCAACTATGCAAATTACATAGTCAATCACACTCCCACAAATTCTCTTAAAAATATACCACCGAAAGAAGCTTGGACTAAAATTAAACCAGATGTAAGTCACTTACATGTATTTGGAAAAATAACATGGGCTCACATTCTAGATGAGCAAAGGAAAACATTGCAGCCTAAAAGTAAGAAGTGTATATTTATTGGTTATTCTGAAGATGTCAAAGGTTATAGAATTCTTCAACAACATTGTAATGAAATTATTATTAGAAGAGATGTTAAAATTGATGAAAATATCTTGTCCTATGAGCCTAATTCGACGATTGTGCCTTCTTCGGCCTTTGAGCCATCTTCGACATTTGTGCCTTATTATGTTCCTATTATGGTTTCTTCTTTAGATGATGACAGTTACGATGAAAATCCACCTCCGCCTGCTCACCTTCCTTCAAATGAGTTGCTTGAAGTTGAACCAGTACCGGTTCTACCATTTCCTATATGGGTTCATTCAACACGAGAAGCATTTGGTAGTCTTGTCGATGATCCTTCATATCAGTGTCGAAAATGTTCACATTTCCAGCGAGTGTCTTCTCTTTTGGATCAATTTTTAGAGACTCATGATCCAGAGACATTTGCAGAAGCTTCAGATCATCCATATTGGGATACAACAATGAATGAAGAGTATCATTCTTTAATGGAAACTAATACTTGGGATCTTGTACCTCTTCCAAAAGGAAGAAAACTTGTCATATGTGAATGGGTATACAGAACTAAGTATGCATCATATGGAAGTGTTAAAAGACACAAGGCTTGGTTATTTGCCAAAGGATTTTCCCAAGTTGAAGGAATTGACTATAATGAAACCTTTGCCCCTGTAGCAAAAATGAATTCCATCACCCTTGTTCTTGCCCTTGTTGCCTCACATAAATCGGGGGTCCATCAGATGGATGTTAAATCCGCCTTCTTGCATGGATATTTACAAGAAGAGATCTACATGGAACAACCTCCTGGCTATGTCCAAAATGACTGTAGCCTTATTTGTCTCCTTAAGAAATCTCTTTATGGTCTTAAGCAAGCTGGCCAAGCTTGGTATGCCAAAATGGATAGCTTTCTTATTGACATCAGATTCTCTAGATGCCATTCTCATCCTAATGT
>JASDQU010509650.1:0-14542 GCA_032191745.1 Picea mariana
CTCCCATAAATTGTTCACTTCAGTTTCCCAAGGTTTCTCATGCCCTTTCATCTTCTGACTTTCATTTTGTCCTTTCCTTGACGACTCTTCTCTTGTTATGCATCCTTCTAGATTCATCCTAGAAACATGCCCCTTTTAACACATCAACCACTGCTTCTGTAACAACTTGTCCTCTACAACATAACCATCCACGCACTTGTCCATTCTATAGCAGTGCTCTTAGTTGCCCCACTACTACAAATCCGCAACATTATTCCAATCTGTAGTGATGTTGTCACTCCTTGCAGCGCAACCATTCACAACCTACAACAACCAATCATTGTTGTAATAAATCTGTCATGTCCCTGTAACTGCCTTCGTCGTGTCATCCCCAAGATGACCAAGATGCTCCTGCATCAAACTCCCCAGGTTTCAAGAAAGCATGCCCTCATGCTTATGAGGTAAATCACTGCATCTACAGTTGTCCAATGCAACTCCATCAATGTTGCACTCTCAACTCTATAGTCCTCATTTGCTATACACTTCAATCTGCAAAACATCTTCCTTTGGTGCACATTCTTTCTTTCAATTCGTTGTTGCCCTTCGTTGCACATCAATCTACAACAACACAACAATATTCTTGTCAAGGAGATCTAGAATTCTTCATCTTATTCCTACTACAACTCAACTTTCTACAACATCTCAACTTCTGGTACTACTACCTTCTCTGTATATCTTTCTTCATTACTACAAGCATTAGTCAGGTGATTTCCAATCATGCATCACATGCACAATTTGATATGAGTCACGTCCAATCTAGGACATCCCACTATCATTTTCATGCAGTGTACAAAGTGCTTTCAATGCAGCCAACCACTCATGCTCGAAGCTACACAACATGGAGTCACATGCTCCCATGTTACACCTCTATTGACTCAATCCACAACCATACGCAGACTGCCCCAGTCGGCGATTATGTCAACGTATACACATTCTTTTAAAATTACTAGAGACAACTTTCAAGATTCTTCTTCTCCATGCAACACCTTCATGCTTGGTCCTCAACAACCTTCACTCTTCTAACATTCTTTTGCAGCATGTATTTTTCCTCAAGGAGATTTGAAATCTTCTTCTTTCTATGTCAGCAACATGTTTATCAACTTCCCCTCTTCTGGACTATATGTTATCCATATTCAACTCAACAACTTCATGCTTCATATTCACAACATCATCTTCTACTCTAACATTTTCTTAGACATCTTCATCATCTGCAACCTACTCATCTTCACGGAGAATCCACAATAGTTATTTTGTAGCCCTCAGTGAGACTACACTTCACATGCCCTTTCTTCGTCATTGCTTCCCATCGTTCTTCTTCAGCAACACACGCTGAAACCACATTCTCATAGGTCTTCTTTCTTTGCAGTTTCTTCCATCCCATAACTGAATTGTGCTATGATAGCTTCTCACATTCTTTCACACCAGAGTTGAACCAAGCTCTGATATCTTCTCACATTCTTTCCTCCTAGAGTTGAACCTACTCTAAAATCTTCTCACATTCTTTCACCCCATAGTTGAACCATGCTCTGACATATTCCCACATTCTTTCATCCCATAGTTGAACCATGCTCTTATACCACTTCATGTAGTGGGCATCCACCCCTTGCCATCAGAGTACGTTCGCAGTGGAACATTTCTTCACTTGTGTGTAATAGGAATCACAGTTGTCATAATGCTTCTTCCTCATTGCTACATTTTCCTTCTTTTCACCTGATCATGCCACAACCCCTAGGGTTGTACCTCTGCTCCCACATATCCACATTTGCTTCCCTGTAACACCACAACATATGTTACATAATCACTAGTTTGTTGCATATTCACTTGCTACAACTCGCCTTCTGCTACAACTCACCTTATGTTGTGAAAAATACTTTGTTGCAACTTAACCATCCTCATGCTGCAACACCCATCCTGTTGCAGCCTCCTACTGCAATACCTCTCTTATTGCAGTCCCTTGCTGCAACACCTCTCTGCTGCAACACGGTTCTAATTACCATACGCCTCTATTGCAACACATATAAGTTGTGACACACCTCTATTGTAACATGCATCCAATTGTTGCAAGTCAACCATCATCACGCTACAACACACATCTTGTTGTTGCAACATGTCTCTACTGCAACACAACTCCTATTATCATACGCTTCTATTGCAACACGTATCAGTTGAAAAATGATTTCTATTGTAGCCTTCTGCTACAACATGCTTCTATCGCAACCCCCCTGCTGCAACACACCCTTTGTTGCCAAATGCTTCCTATTGCAATACATAACCCCCAATCGAGACAATAGATGATGTGCACATATTTTGTACTCAGACAAAACCCTGAACGTTTGTAGAACCAGAGTGCTCATCCTCCCCATTGAAGACCACAAATTCCAACACGACCTTCCACAGACTCATGCCACCTACAGAGCAATATCATAACAAGATTGTTGTGGACTGGTATATGCATCATCCTTACATAAACTTGTGCCACCTACACAACAATATCATCACAAGACCATTCTTGACTGGTATAGGCATCACTCACAAGTATATATTTATCCAGGAAAGGAATGTAAACTCATCAAACATGCAAATAACACAACATCGAACACACATAAAAGTTAAATCTATAAATTATCAACTCTTTTATTCATCATACAAGTTACAATACAATGGCTCATTGGCTAGATCTGAGCTTACAATCTTCGTTGGGTTGTCAGGCCGGGGGCCATGACAACCTCAACCACTTATCCCTCTCCTACCTCGTGAGATCTCTCTTCTTGTTCTATGCAAGCCCCCTTGCAATCTCTTCAATGTTGTGTTTTATTCCTCGCAGAAAATGTTCACTTCAGTTTCCCAAGGTTTATCACGCCCTTTCATCTTCTTACTTTTGTTTTGTCCTTTCCTCAATGAATCTTCTCTTGTTGCGCGTCCTTCTAGCTTTATCCTAGAAACACACCCCTTTTAACGCATCGACCATTACTTTTGTAACAACTTGCCCTCTACAACATAATTGTCCACACACTTGTCCAGTCTATAGCAACACTCCCAACTGCCCCACTGCTACAAATCTGCAACATTATTCCAATATGTAGTGATGTTTTCACTCCCTGCAGTGCAGCCATTCACAACCTGCAACGACCAATCACTATTGTAACAGTGTTGTCATGTCCCCATAACTACCTTCATTGTGTCATCCGTAGGATGACCGAGATGCTCCTGCATCAAATGAGCAAGTCCTTCGCTCATCTTCTAATTTTGAAAATTCATCATTGTTGTAATGCTCCAACGTTCTTGACATGTTTTATATTAATACAAATTCCCCCTTACTATTAAAATAAATAAATTAATTAATGTAATTATATAATCATTTTAATATTGATCTTATTTATTCTTTTTATAAGATTTGAGAATAGGCAATTATAAATAAATATTATAGGAGGACAACAACAACAAAATTTAGTTTATTTGTAAAAAAAGATAAAGTTTTGTATTTGTGTGGAAAAATATAAAATTCTATTAAATAATGACATATTAATGTAACATTAAAACTAAATTTCTTATTAATAATTTTTTTTTATTTATTTAGATTCATTTAATATTGCGAATACTACACCTTTGATGCTTGAGGTGATTTGAACCATCGAACGGGTCCCATTGATCGAACACGAGAAATTTTCGGGAACTTGGGTTTTGGGAGTTCGGAGCATGGAGGGAGCAGTCTGCCCAAGTCGTGAAATGCAAGAGCAAATCTGTATTGTTGGTGCTAGAGGAGATCTTAACCGTAGATCTGGACCCATTGATCTGACGCATGAAAATTTCAGGAATTTGGGTTTCGAGATTCAGAGCATGAAGGGAGTTGCCTCCCCAAGTCGCGAAACACGAAATGCGAGAGCGGATCTGGACTGTTAGTGCTAGAGGAGACCTAAGCCGTCGATTTGGTCCCATTGAGTGGACGCGAGAGAATTTCGAGAACTCGAGAATCAGGAGCTCAAAGCATGGAGGAAGTTGTCAGCCCAGGTCGCGAAGTTGCGATACACAAAATCGCGAAGTGCGAGAGCGGATCTAGAGCGTTGATGCTCAAGGAGATTTGAACCACCGATCTGGTCCCACTGATCTTAGGCAATATTGTAAGTCGATAGGTTGCAGGCATTTNGCATCTTTGTAAGTAGATAGGATGCATATCTTTTTGTAAGCTCTGAGCTGGAATTAATATAAGGATCCACTCTTTATTCACAAAAGAAATATTGTGAATACTACAAAATAAAACTTTCATAAATATCAACAATCCACCAACTCGTAAAGCTAACTTTTTAAATTCACCGCTTACATAAATATGTGATAATTACATACTACATCAATTACATAATCAATCTAAATTTACATAAAGAGTTTAGTTTTGACTTCTTTATTTCAATTTTGGAATTAAAATGTTTCAACACCTTGCTACCTTCCCAGTTCATTGTTATCTATAGTCTAAAATATTTAATTATATATATATATATATATATATATATATATGGAATTAAAATGTTTCAAATTCATTGTTTTTTATAATCTAAAATATGTAATCACATTAATAACTACAATGCTTCAAATCTTTGTCACCTTCTTTTTATAGTTAATTACTTTTGTTTACATGTAGTTCACGGTATCGAAGACTAGTACTTGTTACATTCACGGAAAACTCCTCGAAATTTATGAGAGAACATGGGAAGACCAAGCATTTTTAGAATATTGGGAGCTCAACACAAGAATATCATATAAACCCATTTAAAGACATCACATATCACTTACAAGGAATTGAACTTAGGTAAGAAAAATAACAACCATTCCTCTCAACCACCCAAACTACATCCAATGAACTTAATTAATTACTCCCTATAATTTAAAATATGTAATTTCCATTTTATATTTCTTATTACAAAATTCACATTATGTATTTTATACCAAATGTGTTTATATCTGCATCTTTTGTGAAGTTTTAATTTAACTACACGTTGCACTTTACATCTACATCATCTTTTATGATTACAATAGTTACACTTTACATCTACATCATCTTTTATGATTACAATAGTTACACTTTACATCTACATCATCCTTCGCTACCTTAAAAAAATTAACACCATAGGTTATACATTGAATATAAGTTATGATTACAATAGTTACACTTTACATCTACATCATTAACACCATAGGTTATACATTGAATATAAGTTATGATTACAATAGTTACACTTTACATCTACATCATCCTTCTCTGCCTTAAAAAAAAATTAACACCATAAGTCATACATTTAATATAAGTTGAGTCTCATTCATTATACTTTTATTGTGATAAGTCATAATCACAATGTATGTTGAGTCTCATTAATTATACTTTTATTGTGATAAGTCATAATCACAATGTATGTTGAGTCTCATTCATTATACTTTTATCAATTTTTTTTTTAAACATTTATATATTTGATTTTTCAAATATGAAATTGATATATATATATGAGATTATTTCAAAAGTTCAAAAAATATCAAAAAAATATTAATATTAATGTTATTTTGAAATAATCATTTTTTTTTTTTTTTAATTTTTAAGATCTTCCACAAAAACCTTGAAAAATCAAATTCAAAATATCATTTTCTTCTTAAAAACTTTTTTAGAAATTTAATTACAATTCCTTGAAAAAACAAATTCAAAACATCATTTTCTTCTTAAAAACTTTATTAAAAATTCAATCACAGTTCCTAATGCACAACCTAATTTGAAACCTTTTTTTAGCTCCATCAATAAATAGATCTTTTAAACTTTAAAATGTGTGTCCCTCTTCTAAAATCTTTCTCAAACAAGAACCCTTCAAACAACCCAGTGTTGTATGTATGTAGAAAGCTTTTTCATTTGACTATGTGAAACTTAAACTCCCCAATAATTATTCTTCAAACACCCACGTATTAAGTATTGTGTACATATAGCAAGTCTTTTCATTTCACTATGCACAACACATAACTCCCCATCCGAGTATTTACAAATTATTCAATTTCATCATTTTCTTCTTTAATATTTACTTCTTTTAAATATTAATTAAATCAATATTTCATTTTACATTATATAAAATATTAAAAATAAATTAGGTTTCAAATATCATTCTTCCAACCTCCATAATTCCATAATATGATATAATGTGTAAAATCTCCCAGATGGGGTGATTGATAATACAATCGAGGAGTTGGTGCATGGGATGGATGGACTGAACATGATCTATAAACTGCCTTGGATATTCTACTGGAACAGTCCGTCACAACAGATCTAATAAGATATTGAAACCTTCACTATTAAGGTTATTTTTCCTTTAGATCTCCAGAATATTTAGTTATTGATTTTATGCTTATGCATGAAATAGATAAAATGCAAAAAATAGAGAATAGTAAAATGCAATCATACCATCCAAAAATAAACACAAGATATAACCTGGGAAACCCAATACAGGAGAAAACCGAGCTAGAAGGTGAGGCTGCTCTACTTCTTTTCTCTGGTGTAGAAATGATGCAAGTACAAAGAAAGAAACACTCCCTATGGAGTTGCCTTTGACCTATGGCCTGTACGACTGCTACAAAATCTCTCCTCCTACGTTATGCTCACAAAATACAACTCTCATATGTTTTGCTCAGTTATGGAACAAGATACAATGCAAAAGAATGGAACTTCTTCTCCTCCTAGTGGCCCGGTATTAAACATAGCCCAGTAGTCATCTAGGGATATGTTTTTTACTTCCTCAACCCTCAATTGTGATAGGGTTCTGAACCTTCTAGAATCTTCTTGAAATTATATACATGGTTAGCCCCGTAGGCGTGAGTAACGGGGGCTAACGTGGCATCCTCTCGTACCATGGTGGTCAACACAGTAGGTCAACTTGCGGGAGACATAACTTTTGCATAGAAGCTCTGGTTGACACGATTTTTTCCCTATTGGAAAGGTATTGATGTGTAGAATAATGTCACAGAGTCCACAATATGCTGGGAAAATTTTATCCCCAAAAAATGTCATTTGATGCCTCAAAATGGCCCCGGAAGGTTCCATACCCCAATTTTCCAAACTGGAACCTACCACTAAAATGGCCCTGCAAGCTCATTCCCCCAATTTTTTCCACTCTGAACGGATTGAGATAGATGAAAAACAATATAATGATCCAATCATGATCATACCTCCCCGTTTAGGGAGGCTTTTGGTCTCCAAAAGCTTTATTGAATGAGGTGAGGAAATTTTTCCTCTACCTTCTCTTCGGATTACCACTTTACTTTGTCTGGAAGTTGTCCTTTCAATCCAATATGCCAAAGGTCATGTTCCCCATGTATTGTAGTTCTGGACCACTTTTGCAAAATTGTGACCTCTACTAACTCTTCCTAAGCATATGGTGCTAAGTCCTCTACGGAATGTAGGACCTACTCCTCCTCCTGATCCAACATGGAAGGCTCATCAAGTTTGAGATTCTCCACATTCACTACTAAGTAAATGTGCATGTATGGGGGTATAATGAGTTTGTAGGAATTATCCCCCACCTTTTCCAATACCTCAAAAGGACCATACTGCAGAGTCTTGATCTTCTTACCAGAACCTTGTAGCCTTTCCTTATTCAGTTATAACCATACTCGTCTCCCACTTTGAATGTTCTGTATGTTTTCTGTTGGTCATGTCTAGCCTTGTACTTTTCCTGTGACTTATTCAATGTCTCTTGTACTTGCAAATGGATCTGCCTGAAATTATCAACATTTTTTTCTGCTTTTAATGAATCTCCTGTGAGGTTCTCCCTCACTCCTCCTTGTTGTTCATATACAACTTCTTAAGGAGAAGGTGGAAAATACGCAAAGCAAGTTTCAAAAGGTGACTTACAAGTAGAAGCACGGAGTGGTCTATTATAAGAGTGTTGTATATAGATCAGATTTTCATCCCAAGTCTTCGAATGCTTCTGATTCTAACCCCTCAAAAGCTGCACCAAATTCATGTTGACTACTTCTGTCTTCCCATCTATCTATGGATGGAATGTTTTAGACCTCTTCAACTTAGTGTCCATCTTCTCCCACAACATAGTCCAAAATGCATTGATAAATATGGTATCCCTATATGAGATGATTCTCCTTGGTATCCCAATGCACCCAGACGTGTTCAAAGAACCTATTTGTTGCTTCTTGTCCATTAATGGTCATTTTACAAGGCATGAGAATGCACATTTTGCTAAACCTGTCAACTGCCACAAATAGATAGTCATGTCCCTTCTTGGTTGTTGGTAATCCTCCCACAAAATCCATAGAAATAAGTTCCCAAGATCGAGTGGGTACAGGTAAGGGATGGTATAGAATTTGCTTCAAGTTACTGGGATTGTTGGTACAACAAAGTATACTTCCTCTAATATATTGTTGGTGTGCAAGGGAAAGACCCAGGATTCAATGTGAATTCACTAACAAAACCCTTAGATATTGGCCCTTTCAACATCACCCGCAAGAAGGTAAAGTCTCACCTGAGGTATCTATGGGAACTGCAGGAACCATGTTTCTACAGTGATGGAGGTAGTCCTCATAACCATTGTACTTAGCATTAGTTCATTATACCTTATATCATGTGCGCATAAACATAAGAACATGTAACATATTCAAAATAACAAACATACTTCATATGTGCATAATAAATAGAACAACAAACACATCATGACATAGAGACACCATATTTAACGTGGTTTACCCAAGATGGGCTACGTCCACGACAAATGACTTCTTATTATATTATTCGTAATCATCTCTTACAAAATATTCTCCCTCTCTATCCCAAAACCCTTACATATTTATACAATTGCAATAGGTTTTAACGCTTGTGAATGGACCCAAAATGCCTAACAGCTTCCAACGGTCTTCCTCCTTTTGTGTGCGCTGGTCTCAAAAGTGTGTCAATTGTCTTTCCTTCTTCTACACACGTTGCACCATTCCCAAAACTGGTCCCAACAGGCCCCCAACACTCACATGTGGCTCGTCACGAGCCACTCAGGCCTTCTGTTGTGCTCTCTTCCACATCACAACAAACTTCTCAAAAGTTTCCTTTGTGGTTGCGACCTTCTCCTTTGCTTGTGCCTCTTGCATCAAAATCCCCTTTGTTGTCTGCGTGGTAATGGGGGTATTCAATTTCTACGTACTATCTTGCACTACTTGCTTCACTATGCCTTGTGCAACTACAAGTTCTTTCATCACCCAAAATGCTTCCTCGTGCAATGACTTAAGATTCTACTCAAGATTTTGTTGTTCAACTCTGATTTGGTTTATCTTGTGGTTTAACTGCTTATTCTCAATGATTGCAGTCATCCACTCTATTGGTGGCAGAGTGTTCAATGTATCTTTGATCTTCTGTGCTTTCTCATGTGCAGTCTATAACATTTGTTCCAATGCATGTAACTCTGCATTCTCCAGCAACTGAGTCCACACTTGTGTACTCTCTTCATATAGCTTGGCTCATTCCTCATCCAAACTCTTGATACTTTCCATGGTCATGATGATTGTATGCTCCCTTTGTTCCCTTTCTTCTGGTGGGGTAATTAGTGCAGTGCGAGCTTCCAAGTCAACTATCTTCGCACATAAGCCTTGAATAACTTCACGTATCTTTGTCACTTGCTCTTCCAAAGGGGCATTTGCTTCCATGTATACCTCTGGTATATTGTTGTATACCTCTTGTATTGCATGTTTCAATCTTTCTATTTTTTGTGCGGCCTCGTCCCGTTCCAACATGAGTTTACTATATTCCGTGTGTAATACAATTATCTGCAGTTGCTTTAACCAACTCTTGATCCAGATTATTTTGAGAATGAAATGAAGACAGAAATATAGTGAAACCCAACTTCTATTAATAAATAAGAGAGAAAAACATTGTAGAACACAAACTGGCAGAATTGGGTAGTTTATCTTTGAAAAGAAAGAGATGTTGGTTACGCTTCATTCGCAACAAGCTTTACATCACACTCCATTGCATGCTTAAAGGGCGTCCTCCCCCTCAATTATATATGAGAGAGTGAGAGGAGAAAAATTCCCATGATGCATGTGGGATAAATTAATCTAAGTTTATAAAATGCCATAGGCATGTAAAACAATAGGACTTCCCGAGTGGTCACCCATCCCAGTACTAATTTAACCCGAGCACGCTTAACTGCGGAGTTCTAATGGGATCTGATGCATTAACACTATGTTGTAGGCATGTACATAAGATCACAAGGAAAACATTACATGATGTATATAATTAACAAATGAAGATGGTATTACATTCCAGTCCCCATCAAAAGGGTGAATATCAAGGTTTATCAAAACCATAGGCTCGAAATGTTGATTCAATGGAAAAGGTGGTTGGCCAACGAGATCCGTCTGGATCGTTCCTCCTCCATTAGGAAGCAATGGTCCCCATTGCGTCAAGTTCCCTCGGGATATGGGGAAATTTCTGTTGAATCTAAACCTTGGTGAGTCGCTTGCCTTGTTGAAGTAGATGTCTTGTTTGTACTTTCCCTATGGAAGGATGTCATGAACCTATTGGAGGTGTTGGATCCATTCAATAGATCTAGCTAAATGATCTGTGTTGGTCCTTGTGTGGGAGGACTCTGTCGGTGAAGATGCAACAAGAAGAGCTATATCAATGGGGGCCAATGGTTGGAACCCAAAGCACACTTGGAACGTTATGTGTCCAATGGAGCTATGTTGAACATGTGGAAGACTCTCATTCTCTTCGTGCTCCTCTACAATCTCATTGACCTGCTTCTATTGGATAGAAACGTCTTGGGCCAAGGTTGTAGTGGTCGTAGTGACCTCCTGTTCACCATCTGATTGGATCATGAAGAGGGGAAACTTTGTTGTTTGAGAGATTAGTTTGTGGCATTTTTTTTTTTGAGATCAATGAAGTGGCAGTAGTCTGAGCTACCTCTAGTACCCTATAGAGCTGACCTCCCAGAGTAACAATGACATTGTGGGGCCAAGACTCATTGATAGCATGATGTTTCCACATATATGATTTTCCTAAAAGAACAACACAAACTTCAAGTGGGGAAACATCACACACTGCCTCATCCTTGCAGGGCTTGATGCCACAGGACAAGTGACACTGCTGGCTGACACAAATGTCTCATCCCCGACTCAACCATATGATGTTGTATGGTTGGAGGTGTTATATCATTGGAAGCTTCAATCTCTTGATAACCTCGGTTGAGATCAGGTTCTTTTGACTCCCGTCGTCAACAATGAAATGTAGTGGGGTCCCCTTTACCCACATCTGCGAGTGGAAGAGGCGCTCCCCCTCCTCAAGCTCCTTTAGTTCTTCTAGTTGTATTGTTGTGGTAATGATGGTAGCAATGGGTTCTACATCGATGATCTGTTTCCCTTTATCGTGCTTTGAATCAGAGTCCAAGTCAAGTTCTGATTCTTTTTCTTTGAGCTCAACCACCAATAACTGTTTTGAACAACATTCATTTGTGTTGTGCCAGGGGTTGTTGTGGAACTCACACCACTTTTTGTTACCCTTATTTTTCTGCATCTTGGACTGCCTCTCTCGAGGTTGGCTTTCCTTGCTTTGTCCTTCATTCTACGAGTTAAGGTTTCCTTTTCCATGATTCCGTTGTGGAATATTTGCAAACTCGAACCCCCGCTTACTCTGTTGCTTGAATTTCTGCTCAATTTTGACTACATATTGATAAGCAACACCCAGTGAGGAAATGTCCAAGAAATCCATCTCTATTTGGATGTACTTGTGTAGACCACTACGATACTTCAAAACCAGCTGTCTCTCAGAGTATTTGATTCCCAAATTTGAGAACAAGTTATGAAAGATGTTAGTGTACTCTACCACCGTCTGATTTCTTTTCTGACGTAGAGTCGTCCACCTCATGTACTAGTCATCATAGTTTCTGTCAGGGTAAAACTCCTCCTTTAGGGCATCTACAAAGGTCATCCAAGTGGGTTGTCTCCTGAATGGTGTAGATTCATCTGCGGTGTACCTCTCCCAATAACCTTCCACCAAGCTTTGACATGGGGAAGGGATTTAAGGAGTGTGAAGGTGATCTTTTCACTATCGAATTTTTTTTGGATGGAGTAATAACCTTCTAGTAGACTCAACCATTTTTCTAGAGCATTTGCATCTATCTGGCCTTCAGATAAGGGGATATCAAAATTGACTTGTACTTTGAAGGGCGTTGCACTTGCAAAATGGTTGCTTGTTGAAGATGCCTCAGCTGCTGCCATCGGTAGTCTTCGAAGAATCTGAGCGAAGTTGTCCATCATCTTGTTCCTTTGTCACACTAGGGCTTCCTAGAGAAACATCTTGAAAGGATCTCTTGCTCTGTCATCTCTCTTTTCTTCCGCCAAGGGAGGTCGCTTGGGATAGCGAGAGTGGTTGTCCTCAAGTGAAACTACCTTGAGACCCAAATATATATACCTTGACCTTGTTGAGGAACTGCTTTGAGAAATGACAAGGAGCATATTGCGTTGATACCACTGATCCAGATTATTTTGAGAACGACATGAAGACAAAAATATAGCAGATATATAACAAGGAAATACACAAAGATATTGCAAGAAACACATAAATATGGTGAAACCCAACTTCTATTAATGAATAAGAGAGAAAAACATTGTAGAACACAAATTGGCAGAATTGGGTAGCTTATCTATGAAAAGAAAGAGATGTTGGTTATGCTTCATTCACAAAAAGATTTACATCACACTCCATTGCATGCTTAAAGGACCTCCTTCACCTCAATTATATATGAGAGAGTGAGAGGAGAACAATTCCCATGATGCATGTGGTATCAATTAATCTAAGTTTATAAAATGCCATAGGCATGTAAAACAATAGGACTTCCCGGGCGGTTACCCATCCCAATACTACTCTAGCCCGAGCGTGATTAATTGTGAAGTTCTAATGGGATCCGATGCATTAATGTTATGTTGTAGGCATGCACATAAGACCACTAGGAAATGATTAAATGATGTCTGTAATTAACAAATGAAGATGGTATTATATTCCATTCCCCATCAAAAAGGTTAATATCACGGTTTATCAAAACCATAGGCTCGAAATGTTGATTCAATGGAAAAGGTGGTTGGCCACCGAGATCCACCTGGATCAACTCTATAGTAGTCGATTACACATGCAACTATATCTCTTGTGTGACACTTGTCTACAAGCTATGTAGCACATTCGATGGAAGTTGTGACAACACTAAGTCAATATGGGTTAAAGCTTGTGCATGCTCCTGCATTTGTGTCATGGGAAATCTATAGCCCTTACTGATATCTTTAAGATCCGACACTTTGTTGATGTTGATGGTGGTTGTGATGTCGTTGGTCTTGACTTTGTTGTGTTCTTTGTTTGTTCTTCTTCTGTCGTTTGGGTTGGCACTATCCCTGTTGATTCCAAAATATGGTGCAGTGTAGCTATTTGTGCCTGCACATTCATGTGCATCTCTTCTTGTTTTTGTGCATCTCACAGAAATGCTTCTTCAGTTACTTCTTTGACCTGATCTCCGATCTTCTCCAAGTCATCCTCAGTCAAGGCCTAGATAGTTGTTTCCTTTGAGGCTTTCCTCTTCTTATGTTTATGCGTTGATCGCTCCTTAGGGTGCTCTTTTCTTTTCTCTCCAATGTGTGGTGTTGTTTGAGTGTCGCCTACACCATTCCCTTGTTCTTCATGTTCTTGTTCTTCTTCTTGATATTTCTCTGGTTGTTGTGTATCCTTCTGTGTTGTTTCTATCAATGGGGTTTTCCATTCTGCTTCTTAGTCATTTACAATCTGGCTGATGTCCTTCTCTGTCAACCTGTAGTTGGTCGAAAACCATTGTTGATCCATATCCCTCTTTGCTTGAACATACATGTGGTGCAGTCCTGCCTTGAATCACGTGATTTATTTGTATGCTTCAAATATATGTGGTAGAATGCATGGTGTGTCCTCAATGCATTGTTGTATTGTTTCCTGTTAGATGTAGAAGGTGACGTTGTTATCCATTTTCCTGTTCTTGTGTGCGGCATGCCAATATGAAACATATCTTGTTTCCAGGAATGATTGTTGCATCCTTTCCAAGAATTGTGTTTCTCCTGGCTCCCTCCAAGTGATTAATGCAATCAATACTAATAACCATGCAAAATGGATCTATAACACCCATGCATAGATGATTTTAGGGGCGAAATTTAGGGGCTTCCAATTTTTTATTGGGCGAATTTTTTGTATTAAAGTGATTTTTTAAAACTTATATCATTAGCCCGTAATTTATTTTAGGGGAAAAATCATGTACAGGGTTAGCCCATGTTTTTAGGAGAGATTGAGGAAAATATATATATATTTCGCCCCTGCAATTTGGAGGGACAAGCTTCCATTAGCCAAATTTCTAGAAGTATGGGAATTTTTGATAACTTCTTCGCCCACCCATTTGGTAAAATTGGGGTTTATGGTTTAATTCGCCCAGATTTTGTGGTATGGGCACTGGGTAGCTACATTTTGGCCCTCGCACCT